>JAKZJZ010002152.1:0-19732 GCA_022702705.1 Papilionanthe hookeriana x Papilionanthe teres
TCTCTATTTTTCACACACCCTCTTATTCATTATCCCTCTCGCTTATACTCTCTTTCTCCCATTTTCTCTCTATCATTTCCTATTTCTTCCTTTCTCTCCTTTTCTCTTTATTTATCTTTATCTACCACTCTATTAGTCTCTCTATCTTTCTCTCTCCTCTCCCTTTTTCTCTCCCTTACTCGTCTCTCCCTTACTCGTCTCTCCCTCTCTTATTATACCTCCCTTCTATAAGTCACTATTTCTCCTTATCTCACTTACTTTAACTTTCTGTCTCTATCACTCTCTCTACCCACCTCTGCCTCTACCTCTCTCTTAGTCTACCCTCCCACTTCCTCTATCTCTCTCTCCCCTTCTCTCTTTCTCCATCTTATGATCTCTCACCCTGTAACTTTATTACTCCCTCTCTCTCTCTCTCAGCCTATCTCGCTAACAATTACTTCACTCTCTCATCTCTCACTCTTCTTTCCCTTTCTCACACTCTTGCTTGTTGCCTCTCTCTCTCTCTCTCTTTTCTATACCTCTGTTGCTTTTTCTAGCTTTCCCCAGCTCTCTCCCTCTCTCCTCTTTGCTCTTTCTCCCCTGTTTCTCACATTAGCTCTCCCCTCTACCTGTATCTCTCTCTCGCTTCCTTGTTATCTCCCTCCAACTCTATTACCATCTCTATCTCACTTTCTCACACATTTCTCCCTCAATTCCATCCTATCATCTCTCACTCTTTGTTTTTTTTACTCACACACTACATGTCCCTTTCTTTCTCTCTCTCTCTCTCCATTCCCTCTCCTTATCACTCTTTAACACTTTCTCTCTCTCTCTCTCACTTGTTGTCTCCCTCTCTCAATCCCCTCCTCTTTTCTTTACTCTCTACCCTCTCTCTCTCCATTTTTTATCTCTCTCTCACTATCAACTTTTCTCCTTCTCTCTCTCCATCTCTCCCACTTTTTATCTCTCTTCATCTATCTCCCTCTTTCAATCTCTCTCTTTCTCCCTCACTAGCTCCATCTCCCTCACTCTTCCCTCTTACTTTCTCTTCTCTCTCGCTTTCTCTTTCACCCTCCCTCTCACTCACACACGCTCTTTCAGTCTCTCGTACCCTATTTTCCCTCTCACCATGCCTTCCCCTCCCTCCTCTCCATCTCTTATCTCTCTTTCACTCTCCCACTTTCCATCCTTATCACTTTCATTCTCTCATCTCATCCTTGGACTATGCTGCACTCGCATTGTCTCACTGTTTCTCGCTCTCAACTGCACTCTCTTATACCACTCACTCTTCTCTTTTTTCTCAATGTCTCTCTCTCATACTAACTCTTTTTCTTCTCCTCCTGCTTTCCCTCTCTTCTCTTTTATATTGTAACTCTTCCCTCTCTCCATCTATCTTCTCCCCTTTTACTCTCTCCTCTCGCTCCCTCGCTCTCCCACCTTTTCTTTCTCTTGCTCTCTTATCTCTATCACTCTCTCTCACAATCTCTCTGCTCTCTCTTTTTCTCTCGCAGTCACTTAATCTCCCTTTTTCCCTCTTTCTCTCACTCTCTCTTTTGTTGATCATTGTTCTCTCTATTTTGCTTTCTATCAATCTCTTTATTTTGCTCTTCTTTCAGTCTCTCTCATCCTCTCTTGCACTCTCACTCTCGCTCTCTCGCGCTCTCTCCCACTCTATATCTCCTTGTCCCTTGTCTTCTTTCTAGCCCCAACAAAAGCTTTCCTTTTTCCAAACCCTTACTCCCACTTCTCACCCCTCTCTTCCTTTCGCACTCTCTCCCTTCCATTTCTCTCACTCCCTCTCTCACTTTACTCTCACTCTCTTCTATCTCTATCTCTATCCCTCAGCCTCTTCCTCTCTTACTCTCTCTTGTCAGCTCTCTCCCTTTCTCTTGCAATCCTTACCTCTCTCTCTCTCTTTATCATTATCTCCTTCATTCCCACTATCTATCTCTCTCCCATCCTCTTATGTCCATCTCTCCCCTCCCTTTCACTCTCTGGCTCTAACTCTCTCAACCTCCGTTCAGCTCAAACTCTTTATCACTCTTGCTCTAACTTTCTCACTCTTTACATTGCTCTGTCGCTCTCCCACCAAACCTTCATTTGTCTTTTCAACACACACTCTATATCTCACTGATTACAGAGCATGAGAGGAGAGTGAATATGAGAGAAGATAGAGGGACAAAGGGAGAAAATTAGCAATGGAATGAGCAGAGAGGAAGGGAGAGAGGGAAATAGGGAAAAGAGGAAGGGACGGAGAGTGGAAGAAAGGAAAGGAGGTGAAGATAAAAAGAGATAGAGAGAGAAAGAGTGGGATAGGCATGAGTAATAAGAAGCAAACGAGAGCGTGAGAGTGAGAGAGAGATATATGAAGGGAGGGAAAGAGAGGGGAATAGAGAAAAAGTGTGAGATAGAGAGGACATGAGAGAGAGAGGGAGTACAAAGGAGTGAGATATAGAGAGATGGAGAGAGGAGGAGAGAGTGGGAGGTATAGATAGAGAGATGGAGAGAGGGAGAAAGAGTGGGAGAAAGAGAAGAGAGATAAAGAGAGGGAGAGAGCTTGGAAGGGAGAGGGGAAGAAAGAGATAAAAGGAGAGAGAGAGCCTCTATAAGGAAATTTAGAGAGAAGAGAGTGAATATATAGATAGAGAGAGAAATGGAGTGTTGGAGGGACAGAGCAGGAGATAAAGAGAAAAAAGAGAGAAGTGATAGAGAGAGTATGTGAGAGAAACGATAAAGAAGAGAGAGGAGAGAAGGAGGGACGGACTGATAGACACGAAGAGGAGACAAATGAAAGAGAGAGAGTGGGAGAGATGAATGAAGAGAGAGGGTAAGAGATAGAAGAGTGATAGAGAAGGGAGATCGAGATAGAGTGGGAGGAAGGGAAGGAAAGATGAAGGCCATGAGAAAGGGAGCGAGGGAGGGAGAGAGAGGGAGATAAAGAAAGAAAGAAAGAAAGAGGCAAAAGTAGGAGCAACAGAAGAGATGGTGAGAGAAGAGAAAGATGAGAAAACGAGAAGAGAGAGTGAGATATGCAATTTAGAGAGATTAGAGAGTATGAGAAGAAAATGGAAGAGGGAGGGAAGAGTAAGAATGAGTGTGAAAAAGGATGAGAGAGCGAGTGACAAAAGATTAAGTATGAGAGAGAGAGAGAGACTGAGAAAAAGAGAGGAGAAAGTGATATAAGAGAGTGCAGTTGAGTGGGAAAGATAGCTAGATAATGGGAGTGCAATATAGTGCAAGGAAGAAAAGAGAGAAAGATAGAGATAAGGATGGAAAGTGAAAGAGAGAGTGAGAGATAAGAGATGGAGAGGAGGGAGGGGAAGGCATGGTGAAGAGAAAATAGAGTATGAGAGAGGGAGGTTGGAAGAGAGAGAGAGAGAGAGAGAGAAGAGAAAGCAAGAGGGAAGAGTGAGGAAGATGGAGCAAGTGAGGGAGCAAGAGAGAGATTGGGAGAGGGAGATAGATGAACATAGATAAAAGAGGGAGAGATGGACAGAGAGTAGGAGAAAGTTTGATAGTTTGAGAGAGATGAAAAGGGCGGAGAGGGTAGAGAGTAAAGAAAAGAGGAGGGGATATAGAGAGATAAAGAGAGGGAGACAGTAAGCGAGAGTACGAGAGAGAGTGAGAGAGAAAGAAAAGTGAGGAAACAAGGGAGAGCCAAGAGACAAAAGAGAGCGAGAGAAGAGTTGGAAAGGGTGAGAGACGGAGGGACTGAGAGAGAGAGAAAGAGAAAGTGATAAAGAGTGATAAAGAGAGGGAATGGAGGGAGAGAGAGAAAGAAGGGACATGTAGAGAGTGAGTCGAAAAAGAATAGAGAGAGATGATAGGATAGAAAGAGGGAGGAATGTGTAAGAAAGTGAGATAGAGATGGTAATAGAGTGGGAGGAAGATAACAAGGAAGCGAGAGAGAGATAGAGGTAGAGGGGATAGATAATGGGAGAAAGGGGAGAAAGAGCAAAGAGGAGAGAGGGAGAGAGCTAAAAAAAACAACAGAGGTATAAAAAGAGAGAGAAAGGGAAAGAAGAGTGAGAGAGTGTGAGAGTGAAGTAAGTGGGAGCGAGATAAGGTGAGTGAGAGAGAGGGAGTAATAAATTTGAAGGGTGAGAGAGCATAAGATAGAGAAAGAGAGAAAGGGAGGGAGAGAGTGGGAGAGGGAGAGGGAGGGTAGATATTAGGAGAGCTAGAGGAAGAGTTGGGTAGATTTAGAGTGTGTGGAAGCAAAAAAAGGAAGAGTTACAAAGAGAGAGTGATAGAGAGAGAAAGGTAGAATAAGAGAGATATGGAGAAATAGAGACTGATAAAGTGGATGACAGAAAGAGGTACATAAGGAAAAGAGAGAATGTAGAGTGATAGTAGGGAAGCGGGAGAAAGAGTTATAGAGAGAGGGAGATAAAGAGGAAGAGAGAGGGAGAGTGACACCAAGAAGGCAACAAGGAACAGTGAGTGGAGAGAGAACGGACAAGAGAGGGATTGAGAATGACAAAAAGGGAGATATGGAGAGAAATATATATACACACTAAAGAGAGAGACCGGTAAGGACGAAAGGAGAGGGGAGGGAATGATAGAGTAAGGGAGAGACGGGAAGAGAGGGAAGAAACTGTAAGAAGGTGAGATAAAGAGGGTAAGGAGTGGGAGGGAGATAACAAGGAAGCAAGACAAAGAGATGGAGGGAGGGTGGCGAGTGAATAGGAGAAAGAAGGGGATATCAAAAGAAGAGGAAAGAAGGAGAGATTAGGGAGAGCTAGAAAATGCAAGAGAGGTATATAAAAGGGAGAGAGAGTGTGTGAGAGAGCAAGAAGGTTAAAGAATGAGAGAGAACAATGAGCAAGAGAAGCGTGAGAGAGGGAGATAGTGAAGGAAGTGTGAGAGAGACAAAGAGAGTGGAAATTATAAAGTGAAAGGATTAAAAAGCATAAGATGGAGCAAGAGAGAAAGATGGAGAGAGATAACAAGCTAAAGAGAAAGTAAGGGAGGGGGAGATATAGAATGGGAGAGGGTGTGAGGGAGTGAGAGAGGGAGGGAGAGAGGAGAGTAAGATAGAGGGAGGGAGAGATGATAGTAAGATAGAGGGAGTAAGTGGTAGAGAGATGAGAAAGTAAGAGAGTGCAAGAGATAGAGAGGGAAGGAGAGAGAGAAGAGCAGAATAAAGAGCTATAGGAAAAGGGAGATAGAGATCGAAGAAAGTGTAAGAGAAGATGTGAACTAGAGAGGTGTGAGGAAAGAGTGGGAGGTAGGGGTTGCAAAAGATAGGTAGAGAGAGTAATATAAAGTGTCAAAGTGAGGGAGGTAGTGAGAGAAATAGTTAGATTGAGTGGGGAAGTGAGATAGAGTAGATAGAGATAGAGAAGAGAGATTTAGAGAAGATTGAGCGATGTGAAGAGAGGAGGGAGAGAGGGATTAAGAGAGTGGGTGAGAGAAGAGGCTAGAAGAAATGGGAAAGAGATAGAAAGGGTGAGAGCTAGAGAGAGAGAAGAAAAGGAGAGATGAAAATACAATGACATGGAGAAGAGAGAGTGGGAGAAAAGAGAATTGTGAGAGAGTGATAAAAAGAGGGAGAAAGAGGAGGGGAGATAGTTGGAGAAAGAGAGAAAGAGGTAGAGAGTTAAAAGCAAGGAGAGGGAAAGGGAGAGAGAAGGATAAAGAAGGGAGGGAGGGAGAGACACATAAAAAGGCAAAAAAAAGATGGAGAAAAGAATGAGATAAAGTTCGAGAGAGGTATAAAGATAGAGAGAATGAAGAAAGAAGGAGAGAGTGTGTGTATATGTGGTGGAGAGAGAGTGAGCGTTAGAGAAAGACAAGATGGAGAGAGACCAAGATTAGAGAGTACGAGCTAAAGAGGGGGAGAGAGAGTGGGTGTAAGAAAGGAGGGAGAGAGTGAGAGAGAGGAAGACGAACGAGAGACAGAGTAAGAGAGAGATAAAGTGAGAGAAGGAAGGAGAGCATCAAGAATAATGATAGAGAGAGAGGGAAATTGAAAGAATAAGAGAGAGAAGTGTAGGACAGAAGAGTGAGGAGAAAGCAAGAGAGAGCATCAGATAGAGAGTGAGTGAGAAGGATAACAAAGGAATGAGATAGAGAGGTAGAGAGATAACAAGATATATTAGAAGAATGGGAGAATGATTGTGATAGGGGAGAGAGTAAGAGAGAACAAAGAGAGATTATGAAAAATATAGAGAGCAAATATCAGCTAGAAAGACTGAAAAGAGAGAATGAGAAAGAGTGCGTGTCAAAGAATATCTAGAGAAAGAATAAAAGGTTGGAAAATAAGGAAAATGAGAGAGAGAGAGAGAGAGAGAGAGAGAGAGAGAGAGAGAGAGAGAGTGATAAAGAGAGTGCTAAAAACAGGAGAGGAGGGAGAGAGAAATCAGAGATATATAGAGGTGAAGAAAGAAATAGATAGAGTTGAGCGGATGAGAGATGGAGAAAGATGGATGAATAGTGAGATAAAGGGAAAGAGAGCGGAAGAGAAAGAAGAAAAGTGATAATGAATGAGTGAGAGAGATTGAGAATGACATAGCTAGAGGGCAATAGAGATGGAGAGGGAGAGAGATAGAGAAAAGAGTGAGGTAGAGAGAGTAGCTGAGAGACTGATAGTGAAATTATGAGAGATACTGAGAGTGAGATAGAGTAGAAGAGGGGAGAAAGAGAGGGAGAGGGAATGAAGGAAAGAGAGAGGGAGATAAAATGTGAAGAATTTAAAGAGAGCAAGGGAATGATGAGAGAGAAAGAGAGGAGAAGAGAGTGAGAGAGCTAGAGGGATGTGGTGGAATGAGAGAAGAAGAGAGAGGGGGCGAAGAGAAAATAAAAGAGAGAGATAGAGAGAATGTGTGAGAGAGCAAGATAGGGAAGATAAAGAGAAGGAGAATAGAGAGTCAGAGAGATAGAACAAGATATGGAGAGAGAGAGGGAGAGTGAGCGTGAGAGAGAGAGGTTAAGAGAGGAGAGTGATCAAGAGAGTGTGTTCAAAAGATAGAGAGAGCTATACAGATATAGTGAAAAAGAAATAGGGAGATAGAGGGAGGGAAGAGGCAGAGATATAAATAGATGAGCGAGAAATTGAGACAGAGATGGTGAAGGTGTGAGAGAGGGTGCAACAGTGATTTTGAGAAAGTAGCAAAAGAGAGGGAGGCTGATAGGAGCATGAAAGAGAATGAGGGAGGAGGGGGAGAGAATGTGTTTGAGAGAGTGAGAGAGAACAAGTGAGAGAACAAAGAGATATGAGAGAGATAAAGAGAGAATGTGAGAGTGAGATAGATATAAAGAAAGAGGGAGAGCTAGAGAGCATAATAAATGAGGAGAAATTTGTAATGAGAGAATAGAGTGTGGGAGAACATAACAATAAAAAAGAGTGCGAGAAGAGAGAGTTCGAGATAGGGAGAGAGGGTGACTAAGAGAGTGGAAAATAGACAGAGAGATAATGAGAAAATGAGAGAGAGGGAGAGGGTGAGAGGGATGGAAATAGAGGAAGAGAGATTGAGAGAAAAAGGGAGAGATAGAGAGATAGAAGATTGATTGATAGAGTGTTAGAGAGAATGAGAGTAAGAGCAAGAGAGAGATAGAAAGGGGTGAGAATGATAGAGAAGAGTGAGTGAGAGAAATAGAGGTATAAATAAGTGATGAAAATAGAGAGAGACTGAGAGAAGTTAAGAAAAGAGAGAGTGAGAGATATTGAGCTTGACAGAGAGGGCGCTAAGGAGAGGGAGTGAGAAGGAGAAGGAGCAAATGAGAGGGTGTGTGAGATAGAGAGCAGGATATAAAAGGAGGAGATAGAGGGAGAGGGAGAGGGAGATGGAGGGAGGGAATATAGAGTGGAAATGAAGAAAGAGATAAGGAAGGTGGTGTGCCTGTGAGAGATAGTGAACAAGAGAATAGAAAGAAAGAATAAGAGAATAGGTACATATAGAATAGAGAGTGACATAGCAAGATAGAGAGACAGAGAGAGTGAGAGAAAGGAGAAAGAGACGCAGAGAGTATGTGAGAGACAGAGAGAAAGAAGGAGAGAGATGAAAGATAGCAAGAAAGATGGAAGAAAGTGTGAGAGAAAGATAGAGGAGAGATATTATAGAACACCAGAAGAAATAACAAGAAATGAAAATGGAGGAAGAGTGAGAGTGAGAGTAGGAAATGATGAAAGAGCGAATGATAGAAAAGTGAGTTAAAAAAAACTACTGAAAAGGAGAGAGGAGAGTGATAGAAGAGAGACTCATTGAGCTTCGAGAGATAGAGAGGGAAATAAGCATGAAACATAAAGCAAAAGTGGAAGAAAGATAGAGAAAGAGAGAGACAGAGTGGAAAGATGGTGAGAGAGACAAGAGGGGAAGAGAGGGATGGACTGAGGGAGAGACAGAGAGATGAGTAAGAGGGAGAGATGGAAAGAGGGTGATAGAGAGAAGAGATGGATGGATGGAGGGAGAGATAGTGTAGGAGGTCAAGAGAGAGGGAGAGAGGTGAGAGAGATGAGAGAGAGAAGCAGATAGTACATGAGCGACAGAGATAAAGAGGGAGAGAGAGGGGGAAAGATAAAGGGAGAAATATTATAGATCATGAGATGATATACCAAGAAAAGAAAATGGAGGAAGAGTGAGAGTGAGAGTAGAAAATGATGAGAGAGCGAATGATAGAAAAGTGAGTGAGAGAGACAGCTACTGAAAAGAGAGAAGATAGTAATAGAAGAGAGACTAATTGACCTTTAGAGATAGAGGGACAAATAGCAAAAGCGGAAGAGAGATAAAGAAAGTGAGACAGACAGAAAGAGGGTGAGAGAGACAAGGAAGGAAGAGAGGGAGGGAATAGAGCAATATATTATTTCATCATTTTCCACTCTCACTCTCACTCTCACTCTTCCTCCCTTTTCCTTTCTTGCCATATATTCTCATGCTCTATTATTTCTCTCCTCTATCCTTCTCCCTCTCTCTCTTGCATCTTTCTCGCTAACTTGAATCTCTCACTCCCTCTCTCTTTATAGTTCACGTACTCTCTGCTTCTCTTTCTCCTCCCTCGACCTCTCTCTCCCTCTCTGTTGATCTCTTACACTCTTTATATGCATAAAATGAAGATAGGACAGTGGGGATTGTTGTTCTAATTAGAAAAACCTGACGTTCTAAACCAAAATTGAAAGAAATTGATGGAAATTCATGAGATGCATGAAACAACACAAGAGAATCATCCCAAAGCTAGATCACCGAACTAAAGGTAGAATCTGGCGGTAAAATGAATGGATTGAGATAAACCTTGAATCAATGCTCATCGCAAAAAAAAACTTTGGTATAAGACCTTCACCCTAAGCTTAACAAGAGGAAAGAACCTTGGTACAATGGTAGACGCCACAAATGGGGTGGAAATCCGCTTGATAAGTCGTAAAAGAACTCTTTGAGCGATGGCCAAGAGTTTAATTGTATCCTTAGGAAACCATGGGAAACAACCCAAAAGCAAGTTTCTGCCAAAATCCAAAGTCTTTTTTTCTCATTTGAAGTAAGGCCTATATTCAGGCTAAAGCTTACAAGCAAAAAAGAGAAGATAAAATATCTTCTAGAACAAAAAATAAACTACATCAAGTTGGCATGCAAGGTATTATTAAAAAGTAATAAAAAGACGAAATATCCAGCCATAATAATATGTCTCATTTATCCTTGGCCTTTGATTAAGTTGATAAATGTTCATGGCTATTTTTTCTTAAAATCCCATGTATGGCTTGAGTTCAAGCCTCCTAGACTAATCCATTAAGAGCTTCTTTAATCCTCCCTCTTTCCATCTCACCTTTTTATTATTTTTTGTGTCCCTCCCTCCATCCTTCCCTCTGTTGCTCTCTTGTCTCCCTCACTCTCTCTTCATTTTGTCAGCTTCTTTTTCGATCTCCTTCCTCTTTTGCTTTATGTTCAATGCTATTTGTCTCTCTATCTTTCAAGCTCAGTAGGTCACTTCTACTCTCTTCTCTCATTTTAGTTGGTGTACCTCTCTCACTCACTTTTCTGCACTCGCTCTCTCATAATTTCCTACTATCACTCTCACTCCTCCCTTTTCCCTTCTTGCTAAATTTTCTTATGCTCTATAATATCTCTAATTCTATCTTTCTCCCTCTCTCTCTTGCATCTTTCTTGCTATCTTGCATCTCTCTCTCCCTCTTTCTCTTTGTAGCTCACGCACTCTTTGGTTCTCTCTATCCTCTCTCTCACCTCTCTCCCTCTCTCAATCTCCTACACTCTCTCTGTCTCTCTCTTGCTCTCTCACTCTCTCTCCGGACTCAAGCATAATAAAGAGCTAGAGATAAATTGAGATAGAGAGAGATGAAAGATAAAAAAAGACAGATTGAAAGATTAAGAGTGGAAGAGATTAATTGAGGAAGTTGGAGAGAGAGAGAGGGAAAGTGACAGCAAGAAAAGAGAGTGAGAAAGAGAGGGATAGAGAGGGAGGGAATGAGCAAGAGAGGGAGAGACAGATATATGAGAGATTAAGATAGGGGGAAAGAAGAAATGGAGATAGAGGGTGGGAAAGAGAGCTAGAGAGTGAGCGAAAGAGTCAAAGAGAAAGAAATAGTGAGAGAAAGAGAGAAATAAGTGTGGGAGAGTGAGAAAAAGAAGAGAGGGAGATATAAAATATAGAAGGTAAGAGAAGTGTGAGTGATATAGAGAGAGTTTGTAAGAGAGGGAGAGATTTAGGTAGAGGGAGAGTGGGATGGAGAGGAAGGGAAAGGAGGGGAGGACGAAATGGGAGAAAGGTAGAGAGGGTGAGAGCTAGAGGAGTAGAAGAAGATAGGTAAATGAGACATAGACATGGAGAAGAGATAGTGGGAGAGAAGAGAGGGGAGATAGTGAGACAAAGAGGGAGAAAGGGAGCAGGAGAGAGGGAAGAGGGGGAGAGAGAGAGATGAGTTAGAAGGATAATGAGATAAAGAAGGAGGGAGAAGTGTGGGAGAGAGAATGAGCCAAAGGGAGAAGGATAAAGGAGGTAGCGATAAAGTTAGAGAGAGGACAAGGAAGTGAGAAAAAGAAAGAGAGAGAAAGGTTTTTGTGGTGGAGAGAGAGTGGGAACTAGAAATAAAAAGTAAGAGAGAGAATAAAGAAATGAGAGAAGAGAGTGTGAGGGATAGAGTATGTGAGGGAGATGGGACAGAAAGAGTGCGTGTGTGCATGAAGGAGAGGGAGAGAGAGGGAAAGATGAAGGAGATATAGTAAGAGAGAGTGATAGAAAGAGAGAGGGAAAGGAATGGATGAATAAGGATAGAGTGATGGGGGAAATAAAGAGAGCTAGGGGAAGTAGAGAGGGAGCGGAGAGAAGAGAGAAGAGAGAGTGAGTAAGAGGGAACACAAAGGGGGACAGATTGAGAGGCTGTGAGATATCAAGATAAAAATGGGGAGAAAGAGAGAGTGAGAGAGAGTGAGAGAGAGTGAGAGAGAGGGAACAACAACAGAGAAAAGTTAAAGAAACGAGATAGAGGAGAGGTAATAGTAGTGAGAGAGGGCAAAGAAAAAGAGAGAGAGAATGTAGGTAAATATCAACAAAGAGAACAAAAAGTAGGAGACTAGAAAGTGAGTGAGGGAGGAGTGAGATAAAGGGAAAGAGAGCTAGAGAAGAAGTGAAAAGAATGAGAGATATATAGAGGTGAAGAGGGAGACGACAATAGTGAGGTAGAGAGCCAATGTGGGAGCGAGAGAGAGAAAAAATGTGGGAGAGAGGGCGATCAAGATGGAGAGGGAGAAAGATAGAGGAGAATAGTGAGGTAGAGAGCCAATGTGGGAGCGAGAGGGGGAGAGAGAAAATAGTGAGAGAGATTGAGAGCAAGAAAGTGGGAGAGAGGGAGAAAAATCTAAAGAGCAAGAGAATTTAAGGAAGAGTGAGCCATGGAGAAAAGTAGAATGAGAGAGAGGGAGAGACAAGTAAGAGTGTGTGTAAACATAAAACGAGGGAGGGAGAAAGAGAGATGGAGGAAGGAAGATGTAGGGAGGGAGAAATAAAGGGTGTGTTTGCGTGTGAGACAGACAGAAAGTAAGAGGATAGAGAGAAATGAAGGAGAGTGAAAGTAAGAAAGCAAGAGAGGGAGGGAATGAGAGAACAAGAGAGTGGGAGATACGGGGTGAGAGAGAAGAAGGGAGAAAATGTGAGAGTAGTTGAGCAAGAGAGAGAGGGAGGGAAAGAGGGAGAAAGAGAGAAACGAGAGGAAGGGGGAGAGGGGGAGAGAGAGGAAGCGAGGGAGAGAAACATAAAGAGAGACGAGAGACATGAAAGGAGAGAGGGGGTTATAGAGATGGAGTGGGGGGAAGATTGAGCAAGTTGAGGAGCGATAGATAAATAATGTGAGAGATTGAGATCGTGAGAGAGAGAGAGGCAGAGATGGAGGGGGAGAGTGAGATAGAGGATGAAGCGAGAGATAAAGATAAAGGGAGAGAAGGAATAAAGAAACAGAAATTGAGGAGTGTGAAGAAGAGAGAAAATGAAAGAGAGATAAGGGTATAGGGAGGGCAAAATGAATGGAGGAACACACTGAGACAAGAGAGATTAAGAAAGGAGTTGGAGGGAGTGAGGGGGAAGAGTGAGGTATAGAAATAGAGAGTTAGAAAAGAGTAAGATAAAGAAGAGAGAGAGGAGAGAGGAGAGAGGGAGAGTGATCAAAAGTGCTCGAGGGGATGAGAGCATGAGAGAGTGAGACAGAAGAGAGAGAGATGGAGAGACACAACAACAGAGAAGAGAAAGCTAGAGAAGAGAGAGAATACACAAATAAGGTAAATTAAGTGAATGAAAAGATAGTGGGAGAATGATAGAAAGGGTGAAATATATATACTAAAGAGAAAGATGGAAGGAGAGAATGATAGGGATAGAGTGAGAGAGAGAATGAAAGGGAAAGAGAAAGATATGAAGAGTGGAATGGAGGGATGAAGGGGAGAGAGAGGGAAAGAAAGGGAAGGAGTCAAAGAGTAAGAGATATATAGATAGAGTGGAGGGATAGGTGAGAGGGCGAGAGAGATTGAGGGAGAGAGATTGAATGCGATGGAGGGAGAGAGAGAGAGAGAGAGAAAGTGTGGGAAAGAGGAGAAAGAGAGAGAGCGAGTGTGCGAGAGCGGAGAAAGAGAGAGAGCGAGTGTGCGAGAGCAGAGAAAGAGAGAGAGCTAGATTGAGTAAGATAGTTAAAGAAAGAAGCGCTAGAGAAAGGGAGAGAAAATGATGGAGTGATAAAGAGAGAGTGAGGGAGGGAGGGAGAAAAAGAGAGAAAAAAGTGTGAGATATAGAGTGAATGAGAGGAGCATAAAGATAGAGCAAGAGAAAGAAGAGAGACATAGAGAGACAAAGGGAGGCGATGAGTGAGAAAATGAGAAGGGAGAGCAAGAGAAGAGAGAGAAAGAGATAGTGTGTGTGAGAGATAGTAGACCTAGAGAGGAGAGAGAGGAGAGAGTGTAAGATAGGGAAGGATAGACAAAGATACAAGAGAGAAGCGAGAGAAATTGAAGAGCGGGCTAGGGAGTGGAAGAGGAACAAATACAATAATAATGAAGCATAGAGAGAGTGACATAGAGAAGAGAAGATAAAGTTGGAGAGAAGGAGAGAAAGAAGAGGAGATAGAAAGGAATGGATGGTGGGAGCAAAGTAGAGAGATGATGAGAGCGAGAGGGAGAGGGTGGCAGAGGAAGAGGGGGAAGAGATGAAGAGAAAGAAAGATGTGAGAGGGAGGAACAAAAAATGGGGAGTTAGAGTAAGCGAGGGAGTGAGAGAGAAAGAGATTAAAAGAGGGACCAGAAGAGAGAGAGAGATAGAGAGAAGGAGAATGAGAGGGAGAGATGGAGTGATATAGAGCGAGTTAAGAGAGAAAAGATTTAAGAGAATTCAGAGATAATGTGAGCGTGAGAGATTCATGATAAAGAGAGTGAGAGAGAGTTAAACATGGTGAAAGAGCAAGTCAGAGAGAGGAAGAGAGATGGAGAGAGCAAAAAAGGAGAGCGAGAGAAGATTTAAATAGAGAGGGAGAGAGAGATAGACAAAGGGAGATAGAGATGCAAAGTGAGCAAGCTAGAGAAAGAAATATAAAGAAGAGCTAGAGAGAGATAATAATAGAGGGGAGAGTAAGAGAGTTATTGTGAGCATGATTTCAAGTGAAAGAAAGATAGAGAGTGAGTAAAGCAAGTGAGAAACACATAGAAAAATAGAGCCAGAGGGAGAGAGAAAAAGAGAGAGAAGGATGGTAAGAGATTGAGAGAGGGAGAGAGGAAGAGTGAGAGATATACAGAGAGAGTAAATAAGATAGAAATTGTAAGGGTGAGAGAGGGAGAAAAAGTGGTGAGGGGTAAGTGAGATGGAGGGAGAAGAGGGAGAGAGAAAATGAGAGAAAAAATGTGGGAAAGCAAGAGAGATAAAGGGAGAGAGAATGCAAGAGAGAGAGGCAGGGAGAGATCAAGGGAGGGGGATTGGGAGAGGGCGAGAGATGGAGGGATGGAGAGACAACAAGAGAGATGGAGAGAGATTGAATGTGTGTGTTTAAGAGAGTGAGAGAAATAGAGCGAAAGAGATAGAAAGACGATTAAGATAGTGAGATAAAGAGAGAAGTGTGAGCGAGATTTAGCAAGAGTGAGAAAGCTGAGAGGGAGATAATAGGGAGCTAGAGAGAGGGAGGGTAACAAGAGAATTTAGTTTGGGAAGTGGAGGGATAGAAGAGACGGAGAGGAGGTTAAGAGGCAAAAGAGAGGAGAGAGAGCAGAAGAGTAAAGGAAAGAGAGAGAGGCAAAAGAGAAAAGGGAGAAGAGAAAATTAAAGAAGTGAGATTGAGAAAGAGAGAGTGAAATAAAGAGAGAAAGAGAGAGGAGGGAGAAAATGAAGGAGAGAGAGCATGAGAGAGATAGTGAAAGAGAGAGGGAGAGGGAGAGATTGGGAGAGAGAATGATAGGGATAGAGAATATGAAGAGTGAGGGAGAAAGAGAGAATAGAAAGAGTGACACAGAAGAGAGAGATAAGAGAGGAAGAAGAAAAAGATATAGAGTGAGATAAGTGAAAAAAGATAGAGACTAAGAGAAGGTGTGAGGGGAAGAGAGAAGGTGAGAGGGAAGAGGAGGTAAGAGTAGGGATAGAAAAGAGAAAGAAATAATAAAAAGAGGAGAAAGATAAGAAAGAAGGAGGGAAAAATAGAGAGAGAGAGAGAGGAGAGAGATGAAGGGAGTTATGAGAGAAAGCAAGTGAGACCAAGCTAGATGAAAGAGAGAGAAAAAGAGAGACAAGAGAGAGAGTGAGGAGAAGGTAAGAGTAAGCAAATACGACATAATAAAGAAGAAAGAGGGATGAAGGGATGAGAGAGAGGGAGGAAGGGTGGGAGTTTGAGAGGGATAGAACGATAGAGAGAGTATATGGAGGTGGAGAGAGTGAGAGAGTGAAAAGCTCGAGAAAGACGGAGAGAAGGAAAAGAATGAGAAATAGAGAGAAGAGATTCGTGAGAGAGCTAAAAAAGAGTGAGATGAAAGGGAGAGAGTGAAAGATGATGCGAGTGAGAGAGAGAGGGATGAAAGCATGTCTGAGAGTGAGGGAGAAAGTATGAGAAAGAGACAGAGGGAGGGTTTCAGAGAGAGAAAGGGTAGGACCAACGGAGGGTAAGAGAGATTGTTGGGATGGAAAGAGGCAGAGAGAGAGAAGCGTGTGAGAGAGAAGAGAATAGAGAGATTGAGGAAGATGAAGTTAGAATGAGTGAGAGAGTTAGAGATAGAATGAATGAGGTGGAGATAGGGAGAGAGTGAGAGAGAGAGTTTGAGGGAGAGAGAAAGAGAGAGAAACGAGAGAAGAGAGGGATGGAGCGGGAGGCAGAGAGTGGGAGTGAGGGAGATAAATAGAGTGAATGAGAGACAAATAGAGAAAGAAGGGAGAGTCAGTGAGCGGTGAAAATAGAAAGAGTGAGGGATAGAGTTAGAGAATGAGATAAAGATTATGATGGAGAGAGAGGGAGAATGTGAGGTCATAGGAACAAGGAAAGAAAGAGGAATGGAGGGGGAGAAGGAGAGAACGAGGAGGGAGATAGAAAGTGATAGAGAAAAACAAAATAAGACAGATATTGCAAGGAAGATAGAGAGAGTCAGGGAGACATAAGAGGGAGAGGGAGTGTAGCAGGGGTTGAGGGAAATGGATCAAGATGGAGGGATGGAGGAAACTCGAGAGAGGGAGAGGTAACAACATGGAGGGAGAGATATAAAATGTGTGAGAGAAAGAGAGAAAGAGTGAGAAAGATAGGGAGAGAGAGAAAGTTAGGGAGGGAGGCTATGAGAGAGACTAGAAAATGAGGGGAGGTAAAGAAGAGAGAGAGAAAGTTAGATAAATGAGAGAGAGAGAGATAAAGATAGTAACGAGACAGAGAGCAATGGTGTTAGAGATAGTGAGGGAGAGAGAAAGATTGAGAGAGAATGAGAAAAAGATTGTTAGTGAGTGAGCAAGATAGAGGGAGAGGGAGGGCAGACATTGAGAGAGCTAGAGGAATAGGTGGATATATTTAAAGAGAGTGGAAGAGAAAAGGAAGAGTTACAAAGAGAGAGAGTGATAGAGATAGAACAGAGAGTGAGAGAGAAAGGTAGATATGGAAAGATAAGGAGAAATAGAGACTGTGAAAGGGAATGAGAGAATAAGGCACATAAATTTAAAGAGAGAGAAGAAGGGTGAGATTGGCGTAGAGGGAAAAAGAGCCGTAGAGAGAGCGAGAAAATGTTGAGGATGAAGAAAAACTTGGATAAATCCTCAGCCTCCTTCCCTTTCTTTCTCTCCCTCTCCTTTTCCTCTTCACTCTTCTCTTCCCTCTCATCCCCTCTATCCCTCACTCTGTCCATCCCTTCCCTCTCCTTCCCTCTCTCTCCATCACTCTATCTCTCTCCTTTATCTTGCTCACTCGTTCTCTCGCTACCTTGACTCTCCTGCAATCTCTCTCTCTACTCTAACACTAAGCTCTCTTTCCTTCCTTTTTTCAATTTCTCTCTCTCCTCTCCCTACCTCTCTCTCACGTACTCTCTTGCTCTCTCCCTCACCATACCTCTCTATATCTATTTCTTTTTCTCTTTCTTTCTTTTTCTCTATACTTCTGTCTCTCTCTCCCTCCAACCCCCTCTCTCAGTCTCTCTCATTTTCATTTTTATTTATTTCTCCCTCTCTCACTTTGTGTCCATCCTTCTCTCTCTCCTTTCCCTTTCTCTCCCACTTTCCTCACTCTTCCTCACTTCTTATACCTATCTCTATCTCCTTTCTCTCGCTCTCCCTTCTCCTCTCTCCCTCTCGCCCTCTCTTTTTCTCTATCACTATCTTGTCCACTCTTTTATTCTTATCCTCTCTCCTCCTCCCACTATCACTCTCACATCAATGTCTCTCTATCACTTTAATCTTCTCACACCTCTCACTCTTCTCTCTTTCTCTTTCTCATACACATTCTCTTACTCACATCTTTCTTATCTATATCTCCAATTCTAATCCCCCTCTTTCTCTCTTCCTCTCTCCCTCTTTCTCTTTTACTGTCTCCATTTTTCACACACTCTCTCTTTTTCTCTATCCCTTTTTCTTGTGCTCTCTTTTTTGCTCTATCCCCACTCTTCTCATGCTCTCTCTGAAAAATTTATCTCTATCACTTTCTCCTTCTTTCTCTCTATCATTCACGAACTCTATGCTTCTCTCTCTCGCCTATCTCTCATCTTTCTTTTTGGTCGATCTCTCCACACTTATGCTCCTATTATGTTGCTCTCTCTCCCTCTTACTCTTCTCTCTTTCTTGCCCTCACTATCACTCTATATCAATCCATCTATCTCTCTCAATATCTGTCTTTTTCTCAATCTCTCTCCCTCTATTTCCATCCCACCCACCCTCTTTTTCTCTCATTTTCTATTACCTCTCCCTTCTTCTCTCACTCCCTCTCTCTCTCTGTTTCTCACTTTTTTCTCTCCCTCTTACCGTTCTCTCTCACAATATTTACTTATCCATTCTCCTTCTTCCTTTGTTGCCCTCTCTCTTCTCTCTATCTCTTATTCACCTCCTTTCTCTCTCGCTTCTTCTACATCTCTTAATCTCTATCGTCCTCTCACTTCCAGTACTTCACTTCAGCTCTCTCCCTTATTCTCCCTCTCGATTTCTCTCTTACACAGACTCTTGTTCACTCAAATCTCTCTCACCCTTTCTCACTCGACCTCTCTCTTTCTCTCTTTTTCTGTTTGTCTATCTTTCATTCTTTCTCTTTCGTGGTCTCACTCTCTCCCTCTCTCTTTCTATATTTCTCTCTCACACAAATACCTTCCTTATCTCTATCTCCATTTCTCCCTCTTTCTGGCACTCTTTATGATTCTACTTATATCTCAACCATTTTCTCACTTCTCTAAGATTAAGAAAGTGAGAGTTAGAGAGATGGAGAATGATAGAAAAGTGCAAGAGAGAGAGGTGGAGAGGAAGATAGAGAAGAGAGAGGTAAGAGTCAGATAAAAGAAAAAAATGTGAGAAAGAAATATAAGAGAGGTAGCTGAGAGATGAACAAGAGCTAGAGAGGAAGGGTGAGAGAGTGTGTGATTTAAACATGGAGAGAAAGAGGTAGAGAGTGAGAAAGAAGTGCAAGAAAGAGAAGAGAGTGCAAGAGGGAGATATAAAACGAAAATGAGAGTTAGAGAGCAAATGAGGGGTGAGATAAGTGGGAGAGGGTTAAGAGATATAGATAAAGGGCACAAGCAAAAGAGTGTGTGAGAGAGAACCTTAAGATAATATAAAAAGTGAGACAAATAGAGATGAAGAGAAGACAAATATAGATAGAGATGTAGAGACGGTGGGAGTGAGATTAAGATGAAGATAGAAAGAATAGTGAGAAAGACAAATATTAAAAGAGAGATAGATAGAGAGAATCAAATTCAAAGGATAAAAGAGAGGGAACAAGGGAGAAGAGTAGAGAGATGGGAAGAGAGATAATAAAAAGTAAGTTAAATAAGAGAGAGTGAGAGAAGATAATAAATATTAAAAGATGGAGAGTGAGTGATATAGAGAGGAAGAGAGACGGGGAGAAAATCATAAAAAGATAAAGATGGGGCGAGAGGGAGAGAGGATGCTATAGTAGTGGAAAGAGCGAGTGAGAGAGGGAGAAAAATAGAAAGCTATGTAGAGCTTAAGAGATGGAAGAGAGAGTTATGGAGAGAGAGATAAATTGAGAGAGAAGAGAAAATCAGAGAGATAGGGCAAGTGAGAGAGATAGAGAGAAAGTGAGAGAGAAAGGAAGAGATAGTGTGTATGAGATTGAGGAAGAAAGAGAGAAAGAGGGAAAGAGAGGGAAATGGAGATAGAACTAGGGATAGTGTAAGAGAGAGTAATTTGAAGATAGATAAAGAGAGATATATAAGATAGAAGAAGAGGGGGGAAGTGAGAAACCGAAGAGAGAGTGAGAGAGAGAGATGGAGAGAGAAGAGAGATGGAAAGAGAGAGCATTTTAATAAAGAGAGAAAGATAGAAAAGAGGGTGGAAGAGTGAGCGTTGACAAATAGAAGAGAGAGAAAGATAAGTGATGCTAAGAGAGAATGTGAGAGAGAAGAGGGAGAGAGCGTGAGAGAGGGAAGGATAGACATGGCGAAAGGAGTGAGAAGTTTGAGAGGGAGGGAGGCAGTGAGAGAGAAGGAGAGATGGGGAGAGAGAAAAACAAGAGAAAGTGAGAGAAGGAGAGAGAGAGGGAAGAGAGTGAAGGATGGAGGGAGAGAGAGGCCACGAGGGAGGAAGGAAGGGAGAGATGGATGAAGATAAAGAAAAAATGACAGTGACAAGGGAGTAAGAGAAGAGAGGGAGTGAGAGAAGTAAG
>JAKZJZ010002153.1:0-19718 GCA_022702705.1 Papilionanthe hookeriana x Papilionanthe teres
CGGAGATTATCATCAAGCCAACTCTTGAAAGTGACGCAATCCTCTATCTTATGTCCGAGTCGGCATATTTTTAGGTTGTGTGTTATTTTAAAGGGGGGGTCGCCTAACAGAAGCTGTCGGCGAATTTTTAATTTAATTAAAATAAATAATTTGAAAAGTAGTATTTGATTTTGAAAATAATTTTAAATTTGAAGGTTTTAAGATATGAGATTAAACCGATCTCACATCCCAAGTAGTTTATATAAACGAGCACCGCACCACAAACCGTGTATCTAACCCTAAGGATAGACACATCGCTTGACGGTGGGGCTCGATTAAATAAACTAGAAGATTTGTGACATCCGTTTGGTCCGCGAACCAATTTTATAAGCCGAACAAAATTCCCCTGCTTAATATGAAAACATTAAACAGGGTTTATATTACTTGGGTTCTTTAAAATTCCCTATAAGGGCAAGCCCCTATAGTTAATTACATCTTAAGTGATGGGAATCACCTAAGAAAACTCTCGATAATAATCAATAATTCTGCTCTCAAGGATTTCAAAGTTTAAGATTTTCGAGGATTGAAATTTGGAATTTCAATAGGGAATGGATCAAATTTGGAACATTTTGTTTTGGGAATCTAAAGGAAGAAAGGTAGGAGAAATCACAGACTCGAAGCGAACTTCGGTAATTTCCCGACTATCCTATTGTTTGGCTTGGATTTAGGGCAGTCCTAATATTTATTTTAATGTTTTGATCCTGCCAATTTTAATTAATTAGGATTTATATTTATATGATAGGATCATACAAATAACCTTGAAGATGTGAGGGTTTATGTCATACCCGAACGACTACCTCGGAATCCTAAGACCGGTTAGGGCTTAATTTGCTATGCAAATGCCTAACGAAGGGTTGAGGATTTATGTTGCACTAGGCAAACTACCTCGAAGTCCTATGGCTTTTTTATTTAATTCTAGGAAAGTTTTGCTGATGTAGATTCAGGTTTTGCTGATGACGATGGCCGTGTTGCCCACCATACTCCGAGCTCCTTGTTGTTGCAGAGGTTTAGTTTTAGAAGTCATAAATCAGGGGATGAGAAAAGTGTTTTGGTTTAGAGAAAATCTTAATTTCCCAGTGTTTTTTATGTTTTAATTAAAACAAATCTTAAAGTTGATTATAACGACACCGGTTAAGATCCCACGGTTCCATCCTCCGGCATCATTATTTTTATCGGATTCACTTAGTCCAGATGAATTTGCTAAACTCAACTGAATTAGTTCCACACTTTCATTTAGACCGTGGGAAATCCCGTTAGCAACACGTAGGTTACATCATCCGAGGTATTCCCGATCATCCAACAGGACGTTTTAATTTTATTGTAATTGTAGTTTTGTGTTCTGTTTGTGATTAAATTTTGAGTTGTTTTATATTTTGAAATGTTGTGGCGGTGAATTTTATCTTGCAATGACTTTTAACTTAGTTTTGGTTTCAGTTTTAGGGTCTATCCTAAAGGTGTGAGTTTTCATGCAACAGTTGTTTATCATGCAAGAAAAGTAAGTGCAATGCAGTTAAATTGCAATAATGTAAATTGCAAGAAAGTAAATTGCAATAAAATAAAAGCGTACCTGGAGGGTCTTCCCGTCATCCCAAGCTGCACTTAAAACACAATTAGAATATTTAAGCAAGTTCCTAGGTAAAGCTAAGGTAAGGGTTATGGTTTTCTACCAAATTCCTAATCCTATAGCTAGTCATTTCCTATGACGTCTAGGTTCCTTGTGTTTTGGTTTGAGGACGATTTTCTTCATCAAAGAATAATTAAGTTCAATTGTTCTTATAAATGTCCTATCATATCGAGGAAGTGCTTAAGACAAATCTTAAACATCTTTTCAATATTTTCTAGGATTGTTTTAAGTCCAAATGAATTTAATTATACAAATGAATTAATCGTCCGGGAATTCAAGTTTTGTTAACTTGCTTCGGTGAACTAGGACATTTGAATATCCTATGAGTGAAGTAACATTTCATTTAATGTTCTATTTAGGAGTTATGATGACTAAAATTTTCAAGGGTAAATTGGTATTCAAACGATTTGATTTAAGTTAAAGGGTTTAAATTTGGAATAGTGTTCAAGTTGCTTTATGTTTAATTTCTTTCTGTTTTAGGTGATGTTATATTTAATTCAATTTAATTTAATTTAATTGAGTTTTAATTTAATTTAATTTAATTTAATTCAATTTAATTTGATTTGATGTCACATTAATTAATTTGATTTGATTTAGTTTTAATTTAATTTGATTTAATTTAATTTAATTTAATTTAATTTGATTTAATTTGATTTGATTTAATTTGATTTAATTTAATTTAATTTAATTTATTTAATTTAATTTAATTTAATCTTTAATTTAATTTAATTTTTTAATCTTAATTTAATTTAATTTAATTTAATTTAATTTATTTAATTTAATTTAATTTAATCTTTAATTTAATTTAATTTTTTAATCTTAATTTAATTTAATTTAATTTAATTTAATTAATTTAATTTAATTTAATTTAATTTAATTTAATCTTTAATTTAATTTAATTTTTTAATCTTAATTTAATTTAATTTGATTTAATTTAATTTATTTAATTTAATTTTAATTTAATTTTATTTTTAATTTTAATTGAAATTTTTAAAAGAGTTTAATAATTTAATTTTAGTTTAATGATTAAGTCTTTTAATATTTTAAATTTGAGTTATCATTTTAATTAAGAATTGAATATTAATGAGATAATTAATTTAGGGATTTTTAAATTAAAGAATAAATCTCTTCCTAATAATATCCCTATTTTAATAATTCCAATTTTATTATTCTTCCAAATTTAATCAATTATTTAATTAAAGTTTAATCATTTTAAATTGCTTAATGGGTTTCTACCCTTTAATTATTTAAATTTCAATCATCCAAATCAAAAGAGGATCAAATATTTTACTTGTTAATTTTTTTATTAAACCTAAAGTTTTAATTAAGGGTTAAAAAATTTAATTACCACTTTACCCTTTAAGCTTAATAATTTCATAACTCACTAAATTGAACTCAAATGAACTTGAGATTTTTATGTAACTTCACTCATATGTCAATAAAGACATGAGAGGAGAAAATGTGATTTTTCTGTATTTAATTTATTTATATAATTATTTTTGGTAGAAAATAGAGATTTTCAAGGAAAATTTAATAATATGACCAAGAGAAAGTTTCCGTCCTTAAAAAAATTAGTGGACATTCCTAATGACTAGAGGATCACTTGGACCAATTTTGGTGATTTTTTGAATTATATTATTTTTATTATAATTATTTTAAGTTTTGGAGTGTTAATTAATTTAAAAATAAAATAAATGTTGAAAAATGAATTTTATATTTTTCAAAAATCTCTCTGATATCAAGGAAATCAGAGAAGCAAATTTTGCAATTTTCTGATTTTTTTTATGATTTATTATAATTATTTTAGTGAAAATGCTAGAAAATACATTTTTTTTTAATTTTAAAATTATCTTAAAGCTTTAAAATTTAATATATCACTAAATAGACCTAAGAAAAATGTGGGGTTTGTTCCTAAGTGATTAAAATTGAAAATGTGACATTTTGGTGAATTTTATTATTTTTGTGATTTTTATTATTTTTTAATTATTAAAAATATTAAAATATTATTAAAAATCAACTTTTTTAGAAAATTGAAATTTTAATTTTCTTAGGTTCCCCTGATATCAGAGAGGCTCCAAAACCAATTTGGTGAATTTTTGAAAGGTATTTTAAAAGTTATGAATTTTTAAAGTTTAAAATGACTAAGTGGCTTAATCAACCCAATTAGTGGGGCTAACCAAGTCCAATTGACCTCAAACTTTTATGGTGGATTCCTCTGATCCTAAAGGTCAGTGGAGAATTGATTTCAAATCAATTTGATGCATGGTTAACTCTAATTAATTAGAGACCCATTTTGGGTGTTTAAGCCAATTAGGGTTGTTTTAAATGAACTAAGTCAAAACCTATTTTTCCTAGGGTTCTCTGGTCATAAGAAACATCACCAAATTTTCCTAGAATTTATTTCACAACATGCTATTTATTGGAATTAAAATACTCAAAACAGCAACATGAATTTGAAAAATCAATAACTTTTTATAGGGATGGCCTCTAACTTTGGAAAATTCAGGGAATGTTCCCAAATTCAGAGGCGTCAAAAGCCCTATGGTCTCATGCCATGGTGAATTGTATACATGCATGGAGAATTAAAAGTATGCAGAGAGTAAATAAATTATAAAAAATAAAATACTTGATGAAATTAAATGATTTCTTTTCCACATTATTCTCCTCTCGTTCACTCGAGCAAGAAAGTATTTTTATTTTATTTTTCTGATTTTTCTACAGAGTTATGAATTTTTGAAGTTTAGGGAATTAAATAAATCAAAAAATACCCTAATTTTCTATTTATCCACGCGGCGCCAACTCATCCTCGGCATCTCCGAAACGCCGCGTGTCGTGCTCCCATTCGACGCCGCCACCTGAGTCAGCAGCCCGGGCCCCGCGGTTCTCTTACCGTCTCCTGGTCCGACGCCATCTGAGCCGTCCGTCCGCGCGTGTATTGAATGGACGACATCCGTTCATCGTCCCCGAGCGTCCTCACCCGAGAGCCGTCCACACTAAATCCCTAAGATCTCACTCGATACTCAATGGATTTTCATGTTCTTATGCTCTATGGATTCGTCTTGAAGAGACGAACACATCTATACGGTTGTCATGCATTGAAATTAAAGCATTCGAAATGGAGAATCTCTAGAAGCTCGGGATGAAAAATTAGCTCATACCTTGGCTCAGAGAAGTGTAGCTTCAATCTGAGAGTTGTTGCACCTTCGATTGGATCCCAGCAAGCTCCAGATGAAGTCTCCTGGTCACGGTAAATTGTCTCAGGTGTGATTTCGACCAAGCCCGATCACAAAGCTTGGAGGCCGGAGCAAGCTGGGTGGCTCTGGAGATGGGGCTTTTGGTGGTGGACACCTTCCCTTGGTCCGGTGAAGGTGTAGAACCAATCAATTTGGGGATTGGCTCACTTGTGGAGAAGTGTCCCGGTTTTGGGTGGAATTTCGGTTAGGAAATTGGATTTTATCGATGGGGATTAGGGCAAATTGACACTCGGGGCTCAAGCTGCTCCAAGGGTGGAGAAGGGTTTGGAACAATTTTGGCGAGTTTCGGCGAAGGTTTGTGTAACTCTCCTCCATGGCCGTGAGGGTGAGGGGTTTAAATAGGAGAGGCTCGGAGAGCCTTCCGGGGGGAGTTGAGGCATGGGATCGAGC
Source organism: Papilionanthe hookeriana x Papilionanthe teres (assembly GCA_022702705.1). Lineage (NCBI taxonomy): Eukaryota > Viridiplantae > Streptophyta > Magnoliopsida > Asparagales > Orchidaceae > Papilionanthe > Papilionanthe hookeriana x Papilionanthe teres. The sequence goes on from JAKZJZ010002153.1 coordinate 5,308, forward strand.
TAGCTCGGTGAGGAGAAGAACAACCATAGTGACCATTTGGCATGGGGCGGCTCGGCAAGTGGGAATTCCAAACTTTGGCTCCTCCCGAGGTCTCGGCCATGGTGTTTTCCGGCGATCCGGGCGGCTGGCCGGCGAGCATGGGTCACCCTCGGGTCTTGGTGGGTCGGGGGCTGGAGGTTTGTGCAATCAATCGGCAATTGCCATGTGTAAAGGCTTTGAATTAAAATGGAATGGGGAGGGGGTCATTTTGGCCTTAATTTGGTCAACCCATTGGTTTGGGTTGGGTGCACCTCCCCATGGCCTAATTTTGAGCTGAGAGGATCGGTTGGGTCGGCCAAGGGAGAGTGGTGTGGTCTCTATCCATGATGAGGTGGCTAAACATGGTTTAGTGTGTGACATGCTTAAGGTAAAAAATGCTTAATGAAAGATTAGGAAAGGGGCCCCTCCTTTTACCATTAATGGCATGGTCACATGTCAAGCCTTCCATGGCTTCATGTGGCTTGTCCATGGCTTGCATGGCTTGTCTTTGGCTTGGGGAAAGTTGAGTCGATTTCATGGAAATGGGTTTTAAGAATTTTGGATATTTTGGTGAAAATTTGCATGAAGCTTGATTTGGAATGGTTTAATTGATGATTTTGAAACTTAGAGGTGATTTTTATTAAATGGATGATGAGGGGAAGTGCCATGTGGACTTTGGATGGATTTGGGCTTTTGAATGTGGTGAAGTGGGCTTTTAGGAAAGTTTAAGGGGAATGGGCTTTTTGATTTTAGGATGGGCATTTGGGTAAAGATTTTGTGAAGAACTTTGTCAAATAAATGTCATAATTGGTTTAGGGATGTTCTATGAAGGGCTTGGAATCAATTTGGTGTGATTTGGAGTTGAATTGGTTTGAATTTGGATTTATTTGGTAAGTGGGCCTATGTAGGTCCAAGTGGGCTAACTTGGGCTAATGTTGGGCTAGAGTTGAAATTGATGTAAAATCAATGTTGAGAAATGTTTATGGGAGTGTTTCAAAGAGGTTTTGACTTTGGTTGGGCTTTGATTTTGGGGTTTGGGCTCATTTGGGTTAGGTTTTAGGTTTAGGTCAAAATTGGGCCTTTTAACTTTGGGTTGAGTTTGAGTGGGGTTTGGGTCTAAATTTTGGGCAAATCATGTTAGTATTTTGTTTGTGGGAATGTTAAGGAAGATTTAGAAAAGATTTGGGGTTAATTGGAATTGAATTGGGTGAGTTTGGGTTAGGTTTGGGTCATGGGTCCAAATTGGGCTTTAAGGCCAAAAGTGAAATTGGATCCAAATATCAATCAAATTGGACTTGAATTTGGTCTAGATTGGTGTTGGGAATGTTGAATTGAAGTTTAGAACTGAATTGGACCAGAATTTGGGTCAATTGGGTAGGTTTGGTTTGACATTGGGTTCACTTAGGGTTAAAATGGGTCGAATTGGGGGTTTTGACAAAAGTAGGGTAAATTGACAAAATTGGCCCATGGTGTAGTTGGACAAAATGAAATTGGGAATATTTGGGATTTTCTGGAATTTTCTGGGAATTTTCTGAATTTTTGGATTTTTAGGTCAAGAGGGGTATTTTGGGTATTTGGAGGGTATTGGGAGGTTTTCTTGGAATTTTTGGTATTTTTGGGTATGGATGATCAATTTAAGTGATGTGGAAATTTTTGGGAATGATTTTGGAGAATTTTGGATGATTTCAAAATTTTGAGAAATTTTGGTAATTTCGGGGGTTTTGGGTAGATTTAGCGGGTGTAGGGTCCGGGGGTCAAAGATTGAAAATTTGGAAAATTGAAGATTGGGTGGATGTACGTGGAAAGAAGTCATTTTGGTTGAGCCATGAAGCCATGTCAAGCCCATATGAGCCATGAAGGGACCCATTCGAGGCATTCACTATGTTGTTCCTAACCCTCTTAGCGCAAGGGCTTAGGGGTTAAGGACCATCCATGTGAATCACCCACATGAGTCAGGAGGTCAAGTTAAGTATGGGTGTGTGAAAGTGTAGTGTATAGGTGTAGTGTATAAGTGTAGTGTGTGTGTAAGTCAGCCCCTTCACCAGACCAGGCCACCCAGGGCAGTCCTAAGGCCAAAGAGTCCTATAGGAACTCATCCTTTAAACTTCCACATCCGATTTCAACCCTCTAGGTGATTAGGGGTTTACGGTCAAGTTTGTGGAGTTTGCAGGGAGTTTAAGAAGTGGTTTGAATTTCTAAAAGGTGGGTCCCAATTCTAGTCCTCTAAGATAGTCGAAAGGAAAAGCCTAAGGCTAGATCCTAAGTACTAAAGAGAAGAAGAGAAGACCTCATCAAAAATGAGGTCAACAAATGGACCCCCAATAGGTGTGGTGAGCCGATGGAGCACACCGCTCGTATTGGCGTTGACCGAAGCGATCAACAAAACCAACACAAACATCCAAGTGACAAACTTAGGATGAAATAGAGGAGTTTTCAGCTGGGGAGTAGCAAGTATATCTCCGAAACCGGAGATTCCTAAACTCTCGGCTGGGGAAAGGAAAAGGAGGTGAATCCCAAATCACTTAACACAGGGAATTTCGATTTAGATTTTATTTTGTTTCAATTTAAGTTTTGATGTGTGAGTTTAGATTTTAGTTTGGAGTTTCAATTTAGATTGAAGTTTGTCAAAATTAATTTGAAGGATTTGATTTGAAATGAAAATTGGAATTCTGAGGTTGTAGATGTAACATCTTCAACCTCGAAAGAAAATTGAATTGATCAGATTAAATCACTGCAGTGAGGAGAGATCTCAGAGCAATGTGATATTGGATGTAAAATCCTTAACCTCAAGAGTTTGATTTTGATGTATTTCAGTGCAATAGGAAAAGAATCCTAAAGCAGTGCAGTCTTGGATGTAAAATCCTCGACCCAAAAGTTTGAATTTGATGTATTTCAGTGCAATAGGAAAAGAATCCTAAAGCGATGCGGTCTTGGATGTAAAATCCTCGACCCAAAAGTTTGAATTTGATGTATTTCGGTGCCGTAGGGAAAGAATCCTAAAGCGATGCGAGTCTTGGATGTAAAATCCTCGACCCAAAAGTTTGAATTTGATGTACTTCGAGTGCAATTGGAAAGAATCCTAAAGCGATGCGGCCTTGGATGTAAAATCCTCGACCCAAAAGTTTGAATCTGATGTACTTCGATGCAATAGGAAAAGAATCCTAAAGCGAGTGCGGTCTTGGACGTAAAATCCTCGACCCAAAAGTTTGAATTTGATGTATTTCGAAGTGCAATAGGAAAAAATCCTAAAGCGGTGCGATCTTGGATGTAAAATCCTCGACCCAAAAGTTTGAATTTGATGTATTTCGGTGCAATAGGAAAAGAATCCTAATGCGGTGCAGTCTTGGATGTAAAATCCTCGACCCAAAAGTTTGAATTTGATGTACTTCGAAGTGCAATAGGAAAAGAATCCGAAAGCAGGTGCGGTTTTGGATGTAAAATCCTCGACCCAAAAGTTTGAATTTGATGTACTTCAGTGCAATAGGGAAAGAATCCTAAAGCGGTGCGGTCTTGGATGTAAAATCCTCGACCCAAAAGGTTGAATTTGATGTATTTCGGTGCGATAGGAAAGAATCCTAAAGCGGTGCGATCTTGGATGTAAAATCCTCGACCCAAAAGTTTGAATTTGATTTATTTCAGTGCAATAGGAAAAGAATCCTAAAGCGATGCGATCTTGGATGTAAAATCCTCGACCCAAAAGTTTGAATTTGAGATTTGGAAGGATGATTGATTCGAGACTCGATTGAAATTTGAATTTAAGATTTGATTAGACTTGAAATTTGGAAAGATTAAATTTGAAACTTGAATCGGAGTGAGTTTGGAACTTGATTGAGAATTTGATTTAAGATTTGATTTAAAGATTTGGAAGATTTGATTTGAAACTTGATCAAGAGTGGATTTGAAATTTGATTGAGAATTTGATTTGTGATTTGATTTAACATTCATGTTGATTTCGTTTATCTTTTAATGATTCAAATTTTATTTTATCGTTTATTTAATGTTCATGTGAATTTGGTGTTCGTCATTTTTTAGATTTTTAAAGAAAGTTTTCTTTTATCCCTTTTTTATTTCTTTTTCTGTTCTTTGTTCGAAGTTCATTTAACTTTAATGGCGTTTTCCAATCAATTTGCACAAAAGAGGTGAAGGCCAAAAATGTGACATGGTCACTTTCATTCCAATCATGTTGAAGATACATCATAAAACTCGATCTGGAATACATTTCATACAATCCATGTAGACTCAAAACGGACTATGTATGATCTTTGTTGGTCCATCTAAAGAAGCATCTGTCAAAAATCCATGTCTGAATAGTGGGGTACATGGTCGATAACATCACCTTCCAAGCCATCCTTGGCAAGGATGCCGTATGGATGTACGTTGGAGGTGTGATATCTCCCATGTAACTCACAGCTCGTAAGGCCGGAGGTTCTCTAGCTCTGTGTCTTGTTGGAAATGGTAAGGTGTCTTCGTCGTCGTCCATTCTCTCGAAAGTAACCGAAATCCGCTTCACCGGCACTCTGGTATGCAATGCTTAGCGATATCTGCTCCGTTGCCCTTCGGTATCATGACGGAACCTACCGGTAAAGGTATCTTTGCGGCCCTCGGAACTCACCCGGGCCTGCTATCCGGAGGTCGGATCCGAACATGATGTTACACTCGTTCGGGAAAGAGAGCGTGCGAAAGGTCCGACGAAGTCGTGGTGATCTATATGTGGGTGTATGCGATCACCTTGTTTGTAGATGTTGATAATGCGGCTATTGGGTATGCAATCTGCGGCGTACCCTCCATGTTATCAATCTTTTTACCATTCTCTTGATGACTAATGGCATCGGATCTACTTGCCCATGACGGAGTATTCCGGTGGGTTTCCATTCCTGTCTTCGACGAAGTTGTAGCGAGCATCCGCATTGTATTGTGATTCTTCCCTTCCCCGGCATCCATCTCCGGGGTTCGAGTAGGTATTCTCCCTTAGGCGGCCTGCTCGGCCCATTCTTTTCAAATCCCGGATACAATCCACGATTTCGTTGTTGTTCATATTCGAGAATACGTCGGTATGTAGCTCGAGGCCCTCTAGTATATTGATTCTTCTTCCTTTAATTCTCTCGAAGTATTCAAAGGTTTTCTTTTCAACATTTTGCATTCTCTCCGGCTCGTATTCGGAATGATCTGCGGATGGCGAGGCCTTGTGACATATTGTGGGATATATGGTTCAATCCTTCACGTTCTCCTGCATACCTCGGCTCCTCGGGGATGATGCTTGTCGGGACATCCCCGGGGTTGCTTCGCAACAAGGTCATGCATTATTGGTGGTTCTATCCGGTGGCGTGGTAGCCTTCTTTCTTCGATCTTACGGGGATTTCCCCGGTTCTTTCGTTATCCTAGGAGCTGGCCTCCTTTCTTCGAGTTCCCGGTGAACCGGTGTCCTCGAAGTGTATGTACTCGGCATTAGCAATCTGTCTCGTCGCGCTGGTCCGCGGCTAGTTTTGTTAACATCTTACGGATACGGTGATTCTTATTTCTTCGTTGCGTTGTCTGTGAGAGTAGCTCTTCGAACTTCTTGAATCTCTCGTGGGCGCGGCGGCGACAAGCTCGCCCTCTCGCTGTAGCCACTACGAACTTCATTTTCTTATCTTCTTCGGTGTTTGCCTTCCTTTTCTTGTTCGTTGGATTGGTGGCTTGGGCCACCCACTTTCATCACTCGTCCGCCCGGGCAGTTCTTCTCGGTTAATCGGGACCCGATCACTTTCCTCGTATCGTAGGCTCGTCGGTGCGAAATCCGAGTCAATCTCGATTATCGCTCCATCTTTCACCCTCTTTTCATCGAGTGCAAGGCTTACGCCATTCTTAAAGTTCGGGACCAACCGGCCGTTCGACATTTCCCTGCGAAAAGACAAGGAAAAGGATCGGGGGCCGTACTAAGAACAAGAACATTAAGAAAATGTTTATTAAAGACACATTTTTTTTATTACTTCTTGTATTTTAAAATTTAACAGGAATGAAGCTGGATAAGATCAGGAAAGAGATTTTGATTTGGAAAAGAAAACAAGGAAAACATATTATCATGACTTTATTTATTTTAGCACATTTTATTATTTTTGGGTTCGGACCCAATCATAAGTAATTACTTTGCCCGTGTTTCTTAGGGATGAAGAATTCATTCCTTCGAAACATCAGGTACGTAATACTTTTTTAAGTATCGTCCGTTGATCGGAAGCATATGTCGTTCTCCACGGCAATTCACTAGTCGGTAGGAACCTCCCGAGTATACTCGCTTCAACCACAAACGGTCCTTCCCAAGTGGGTTCAAATTTTCCTCCTATCTTGCGGTGTGCAAGAATAGGTCTCTTGAGAACGAGAACTAAGTCACCAACTTTGAAGGTTCTTGGGCGGACCGGTTTGTCATGGGCTTGAACCATCTTAGCTTGGTATAGTTCTAAATTCATGTTGCCTTGCAAGTCTTTTCCCTTCCAAGCCTTCTAATTCTTCGAGTCGTAATTTGGCGTTCTCTTCTCGTCGTAATCTTGTTTGCAAGCTGCAATTCGAGTGAAGGAAGTCGAACCTCTAAAGGTAACACTCGCCTCGACCCATACACCGGAGCGTAAGGTGTAGCTTGAGTAGGAGTTCGAAGGTTGTCCGGTAGGCCCATAAGGCTTCTAACAATTTCTCGCGCCAATTTCTCTTATTATCGTCCAAGGTTTTTCTTTAAGATTTGAACGAGAGTTTTATTAAAAGCCTCGGCGAGGCCGTTTGCTCTTGGGTAGTAAATTGTTGAGTATCGCCGGTCGATTCCGTGTCTCCCGACAAAATTGTTGATTTGTGTGCTTCGAATGCCGACCCATTATCCGAGATGATCTCGCGCGGCACTCCGAAATGGTAGACAACTTGGTTCTTGAAAAGCCGTAGCACGTGGTGTGCTTTCACTTCTCTAAGTGGAACCGCCTCGCCCACTTGGAAAAGTAATCCGTAGCCGTAAGAATGAAACGATGTCCTTTTGAAGATGGTGGTTCTATTGGACCCACTATATCCGTGCCCCAACATTCAAATGGCCACGACGCAATTGTCGGGTGCGGCACATTTGGAGGTTAGTGTAGAACCACTCCGTGCACTTGGCATTGGTGACGGCTCTTGGCGATTTTCATGCGATCGGTCATCATCGAGGACCGGTAGTACCCTAGTCTTTTAATTTTCATTTTCATCTTTGGACCCGACCGGTGAGCGCCACGAGTCTCGAATGCACCTCTTTAACGATTTCACGGGCCTCGGACCCGCTTAAGCACCTTAGCCACATTTGATCAAAAGACCTTCTGTACAATGTGTTGTTTATTAATGCGTAAGACGAGTTCTTTTCTTGATCCGATGAAGCTAGCGACCTATCGTCCGGTAGCTTTCCTGTTTGCGGAGTAGTCCATCAATGGTCGTCGTCGATCTTCCGTGTTTTCTATCACCGCTCGCAACTAATTCTTTTTCTTTTCTCGATTTGTGTATTGTGTCTATGTCGAGTCGTGATAGGACTCGACGTCCGTGAACTAACACTTCCACTCGATTCATCTTGTAAACGAGCAAATTCTTTTGCGAGACAGGCTAAAGCATCTGCTAAAGCATTTTCTTTTCTGAGAATTTTGTAGATTGTCACATTTGGAATCCGTTCCAACAGTATCGTATGACATATTGGAAGTATTGTTCGAGTCTTGGCTTTAAAATTCTGTATTGTCCGGCGATCTGTTGAATGATTAACTGCGAATCCCCGTAGATGTTGATGTCTGTTATCCCCATTTGAATAGCTAATTCCAGTCCTATTATGAGGGCTTCGTATTCTGCTTCATTGTTTGTACATGGTTCTGTCAAGTGGTAGGAGTATCTTAACATCCCCCGCTCCGGTGTTATGAAGATTAGCCCGATTCCTGCCTTAGCGAGCACTATCACTTGCGATTCTTCGTCTTTGTGTGCTGAAGATGCTCCGTCGAAATATAATTCCCAACGTCGATCATCAAGGTCTTCTAGGTTCATTATTTGTTCATCCGGCGGATCCTCATTGAGAGGAGATTCACGCCGACAAAGGGTGCGCTGCGAGGAAGTCCGCTAAGACTTGTCCCTTTACGGCACGCGGAGGCACGAAAGTTATATCGAATTGCAACAATATCATTGACCATCCGGCAAGTCCGCCGGAAAGTGTTGGACGAGTCATCAAGTATTGCAATGGATTAAACTTCGAGATCGAGTTGACCTTATGAGAAAGCATGTAGTGCCCGAGCTTTTGAGCGGCGAAGATCGGGGCCAAACAATGCTTTTCAATTGCGGGATACCTTACTTCCGTCGAGAGTAAACGACGGCTTAAGTAGTAAAGAGCATTTTCTTTACCCTCATCATTGACTCAGGCTAACGGGGCTCCGAGAGAGTCGTCTAGAGCCGCGGTGTAAAGTATCGACGGTCTACTCGAGACCGGGGCTGCTAAGACAGGAGGTGTCATTAAATATTGTTTAATGTCCTCGAAGGCCTTCGGCATTTTTCTTCCCAAATAAATTTGGCGTCCTTTTTAACTAGTGCCAAGAAAGGTCGACACCTACTCGACAAGTTTGAGATAAAGCGTCGAAGATATGCCGACTTCCCTTGAAAAGATCGTAGTTGTTTTAAGGTTTTGGGAGGCGGCATTTCTAAGATAGCTTTAATCTTTTCCGGGTCGATTTCAATTCCACGATGTCGGACAACGAATCCTAAGAATTTCCGGAGGTGACGCCGAAGGCGCATTTTAAGGGATTCATCTTAAGGTTAAATTGTCTTAATCGTTCGAAAACAATTCTCAAATCATACAGGTGGTTGTCCTTTACTTTGCTTTTGATGACCACATCGTCCACGTAGCATTCGACTTGATTATGGATGAGATCATCAAAAATTCTTGTCATTGCTCTTTGGTAGGTTGCTCCTGCGTTCTTCAGTCCGAATGGCATCATCGTGTAGCAAAATACTCCGATCGGCGTTACGAATGCTTGTAAGCTTTTCATCTTCGGAGCCATTTTTATCTGGTTGTATCCCGAAGATCCATCCATGAACGAGAATATTTCATGTGTTGAAGCAATGTCGATCATTAATTCCGGGATCGGTAGAGGGAATTCATCCTTTGGACATGCCTTGTTTAAATCTCCGAAGTCTACACAAATTCGATTCGACCATTCTTCTTTCGACCGGCACCACATTAGCTAACCAAGTCGGGTATTGTTCTTCACGGACAAATTTAGCGTCTATTAGCTTTTTAACTTCGGCTATGACTTGTTGTTCGATTTCTAGACGCATTCTTCGGGACCTTGTCCGATCGGAACATGTAGGATCCACTCCTAGCTTATGAACTGCAACCTCCGGAGCCAATCCCGGCATTTCATCGTAGTTCCAAGCAAAACGAGTCCTTAAATTCCATTAATAATTTGATTATTTCTTCGGAATCTTCTTTGTTGAGTAAGGAGCTAACAAAGGTAGGTCTAGGCTCTTCGCTAGTACCTAAGTTAACTTCCGTTAACTCATCTATTGTGGATTTAATTTCTTCTTCGAATTCTGGTGGAGCGTCTCCAATTTGTAAATCTTCGAGTTCGTCTGTAGTTTCCATGCAGTTTTCATTGGACTTGCAAGTGACAACCAAGCAAAATTCAGTATCGTCAACTGACCCTACTATGCCGAATCCGAGACCATACTTTGAATTGGGAGGACGACCGGAGTTATTCCATAATTTTTCAAAATGTTGTGATTGGCCTTTTGTCCATTGTCGTGGTAAGAAACCACGTTGAATTAAATTTTGAACACAGGGAGAGTACCACTCAAAAGGTAATTCCATTAATTCTGATGAAGTGACATCTTCGAATTGTACATTATTTTCAGTTTTGGAGGAAGAAGCACCGCGGTAGAACTTGATTGGCCTTGCACCGTCGTTACGTACCTCTTTGACCACCATACCCTCGATCTTACTAGACTGGATCGGGGTTAGGGTCATAGTATGTACGTAGTGGTTAATCTTCTCGTACATTGATTTATATTCTTCATTCTTTTCATCTTCGAGGAGATCTTGAATTGCGGCTTCTTCTGACTTATTGCCGCTGCTTCTTGTTTGATTTCTTTTTATTCTTCAGAACTATCTTCCCAATTAACATTGATGGTTGGTTTCCTCTGTCCAACTGTCCTAACGTCTCTACCACGGCCTCGTCCCCGGCCTCGACCTCGGATGCGAGTTGTGGAGAAACCTTCACCATCTCGCCGGAAGGGAGTGGTGAGTGATCGTTGGACTAGAACTTCAAGTTCTTCGTTGTCCTGAACTTTCTTTGCTTCATTTGTTACGGTATCTCTGGAGAAGATCGTTTTCTTTGGCGGTGCATAATAAGCTGCATCTTCATGGATTCCAATCTCATGTACGGAGAATGGTTGCAAGTCACCTTTGATGCACTGTTCCCCTCCATCGTAGTATTTGATGCACTGATGCAGAGATGATGGTACCATCCTATTTTCATGTATCCATGGTCGGCCCAGTAGAGCGTTGAACGACGTTTCTGAATCGATTATGTGAAATTTTGCGGTTGTGTTTGCTAAGTCACCGGTTTTCATTAGTAGTGTTATTGATCCGAGGGCTCTTTCTCCTTTCTGGTTGAATCCTCTTAATAACATTTTGTCGGCTTCGAGCTCGCGAGCATCAATTTCCAAGTATGCTAGTGTTCGAAGACTCATTATATTGATTGATGCTCCCGGATCCACCAATACTGCGGAGAGCGTAAACTTCCCGATTGTAACCGAAATGTACAACGGTCGGTTGTGATCTACTGTCCCAAGTAATAGGTCATTGTCCGTGAAGGTAACGCCTCGCTGTTCCTTTAACGAACAAACCTCATCTAAGGAATCTCCGACCATTTGAGCTAAGCAAATTTCTGGATCAAGTAAGGCCTTGATCAGAGCTTCTCTCATCTCCTTTGACAAGATGAGAGCATCGTAAATGCTCAGTTTGGCCGGTAGTTTCCTAAGATGGGCTAGCACGTTGTAGTCCACTTTGTTCTCATGCGTCTCGGCTTCTTCTCGAATGGGTATTTCTTCTGCTGGGGTTGGTTCTTCTTGAACAACCACCTGCTTTCCTTTGTCTTTTGGACCCATTCTTGGAGGTAGAACTTTTCCACTTCTCAAGTTGACTTCTGTAATTTCTTCTGAATCTAGTGTTGAACTTGTCGGTGTCTCCTCCTGAATCGGAATGACAGGCTCTTTCGGATTATCTTCAAAATCTGAAGGCTCTAACTCTATCGTGACTGGAGCTCCTCGAAACTCACAGATAGATCCGTTGCTTGTTGAACTCTCGTAGCCTCCTTGATGGATGTCTTCTTCGTTATTTTGATCGTCGAGATCGTGTATGATTTGAGAATTGTTGTTGGTATCGAAGTCGATGTCCGGATTGTCGCTAGTTACGTAATCGTTAGAAACGAGTCAAAACGTAGCCAACGCCATCACCCTTATCATTATATGATCCCACCGAAGTGAGCGGATAATCATACAAAATCAGAGGTTCGAGGGATTTCTCCCCGAATCGGAAACAACTATCCTAGGATAAGCGGCCCCTAGTCTAGCCTTAGGAGTCTCGGTCCCCTCTTTTTCGTCAATTTTCTTCTTTTCTTCGATCGTCTCCTGTCGAGGTGGTTCCTCTATCGCAAGTGATAGTACCGGCTTAACAGGTCTCGAACTCTGAATTGAGGCTCGCACCGAGGCGGTTCGGATGTTATCTAAAATCTTCTTCGAAGACCTCGTCCAGGCGGTAGTCCATCCATCGTCAGTTGCATAGGGATCTATCGGAATGACGGGATCGGTTGAGATAACATTGACGGAACCTCCTTTCTGGGGTTCCTTCATGTACTCCTTCGGGATAGTTATATTTCCTTTTCGAAGGTTGTCGTTGAGCCAACTTTTAAAGGTAATGCAATCTTCTATCTTGTGCCCAAGCATCTGATGGTAGGGGCAAAAGTTGGGATCACCATTCTTGTTGACTTCCTCCGGTCTTTTAGGTTCGGCACTGGAAATTCGGAGTCTTCATTAGGCTACGGAACATTTTCGGTATCGCTTCATTTTTGAACGGATATTCTCTCGCGTCGAAGCTCCCTTAATGTACGTTGCGGACGAGGCGGTTGTTCATACTGCGAAGACGATCGATCAGCTGGACCGGGGTTGCTTCGGTAATCTCGTTGTGGTTGCTTCGCGGCCGTTCGAGTGGTATTTGCATCGGTTGCTTGCCTTTATCAACTCGCCGCAATGATCCCGGATTTCTTTTCGAAGGTCTTCACCGGCTTCGCTTGTCCGTCTTGTCGGCAAAATTTAATTGCTTCGCCTCTTCTTGCAAGCTTCCGGCCTTGCTTAACAACTTATCGAAAGTCTTAATAGTGAATCCTTTGAGGAGAAGTGCTATCGGGCCGTGAATGCTTTTAAGCAAGATGCCGACCGCATGTTGTTCTTGCGATTGTGGTTCACACTTCATGCTTAAGTTCCTCCATCGAAGTATGTAATCCACCAAAGTTTCATTCGGCCTTTGTTTCTCTACCACTAAATCACCTATAGTGATGTGGTGCCGAGCTCCGGCGAATCGCTTGATGAAGAGGCTCTCTAGCTCCGAGAATGTCTTCACCGAACCATTGGGTAATTCGCATACCGGTCGAAGGCGATTCCCGACAGACTGCCGACGAACTGTCGGAAGAGGAGTGCATCGCTCCCGCCGACATTGCAACAACTGGCACGAAAGTGTGCAACATGCTGTCGGGGGTTCCCGGTTCCGTCGATGAACAGAGGTGGTACGAAGCCTTTCGGGTATTGGACAGCTTCTAATTCTTCTAGGTAAGGTCTACCCGTCCGAATGGATGTCCCGTTCTTCGATTGTGCTAAGGCTTCTCGCACCTGCTGTTCTACCAAGTTCTTGATATCCTTTTCAGGGATCATACTTTGTGTTGTATCCTTTTCACGTGGTCATCCCCATTGACGGATGTAATCTCCTTTCCTCCGTCTACAATGTGAATGACCTCCGGGGTGTCTCTCTATGTGGTTGTACTTGACTGCGGAGAGTGGCCGGAGCTACGGCCATCTCTTCCATCCTTTTCGCCATTCGAGCGATCGTGTCGTCCTTTTCCCGAAGCCGCTCTTCTCATCGGCTCCGGCTCCTCTCTTTACGCGGCCGCAGGAGCACCTTGCGAAGCCGATGAAGCTCGTGTCTCAACCATATTGATTTCTGCATATTCGTCGTCCATGAATTCCGATGAATCGATCTCATCTCCGAACTTTTCTTCTCTTTCTTTTGCCAATCGTCGGATATCGGTTCTCAACTTTTCCATGGCATCTTCTAGCGGAGCTTTCTGTGTGTCTTTGCGGTTGTCATGCGATAGCCGCCGGGTCCCTTTTTCACGAGTCCCCTTTATCGCAAGTAGCACTTTCTTCGGATTCCGGCCTCCCGGCGAGACTTTCTTTCTCGAGCCGTCGTTTCAATCTTAATCGCCCAGTAGTGGGACGCCATACCATCCTTCTAGCAGACGGAAGGTCCAGGACCGGATGGTCCGTCGACCAAATGCTCGGAAGGTGGTATCCTCCCTAATCTCGTAATCCCGAGACTACGACGGGCGGGCTAGCCTTCATTCTCTTGCTTGGCTTTTTGTCATGACGGCGGGCTCTACTCGGGGCCCAAGTCGGGATTTGACTGGCACCCGCCCTATCCTTCGTAGAATCTCCGATACGGGGCAGTTTTCCTTCCTTGCTAACTTTTCTACCAAAGTTTGCAGTCGAGCAAACGGCGTAGTTCTAGTTCTTTTCTTGCGGCTATCGTTGTAGTATGCGGGCCGAGGTAATGTGGCGACAATCTTGCGAACATTCTCCTCATCCTCTGCGGCGGAGAGGGGATGGAACCCGCTTCCTCCCAAGAGTGGTATGTAGCCGAGCGGCGGTGTATATTCGGTAGCGGTGTATATTCGAGCGGTTCGGATTTCCTCCAGGAAAGCAATTTCAGGCTAGCTTCTCGGCGATCCTTCTACTCCGTTTCTTCTTTGGGTCCTTGTCGGTGATGGAATCTTTGAACCGGACCCGATTTCAAAACGAAGGTCTTACGAGAAGATCCGTACCCTCCACGGTAACGGGTTTACCATAATTCCGGATTTCTTTCCCTTTGATTTGGCAAAAGTCGGAGTAGGTGCGAAACAACTAGACCGACGGGGGTAGTAAGAACGGTCCTCCCGCGGACGGCGAGTACTCCTCCTAGTCGGGATCCTTTGCAGGGAGGAAACTCTTGGGTCGACCTAAGGTTGAACTCAGCGGTGGCTCCTCGGCTTCGGATACCTTGTTCGTCGCGTGCAAAGAGGGAGACGTCGGTGACCTTGACGTTCGTGTTTCAAATCCCTGTCCAAATCGGATGA
>JAKZJZ010002154.1:0-19695 GCA_022702705.1 Papilionanthe hookeriana x Papilionanthe teres
AGTGGCTTTCTTAGAAGAGATCCCCGAGTACACACCACTACCCGAATACATACCATTGCTCGAATATACACCCCTCTTGGAAGGAAGTAGATTCCATCCCCTCTCCGCCACACTCGGCGAGGAAAATGTCCTCGTGATCGCTTCTACATTACCTCGACCCGCATACTATAGCGACAACAAAAGGAAAAGGGCTAGGGTTACACCATTTGCCCGATTACAGACTGTGATTGAGAAGTTAGTGAGGAAAGAAAAATGCCCTGTATCGGAGATTTTAAGAAGAATAGGGCGGGTGCCGGCCAAATTCCGTCTTGGGGCACGAGTAGAACCTGCTATCGCTTCAGAAGAGCCAAACAAGAAGATGAAAGCTAGTCCACCTGTTGTTGTTTCAGGTTTACAGATCAGGGAGGATACCACCTTCCAGCATTCGGCTCGACGTACCATCCGGTCCTAGGCCTTCTGCCGCTAGAAGGATGGTATGGCGTCCCACTACCGACCAATTAAGACCGAAACAACGACTCGTAAAAGGAAAGTCTCGTCAGGAGACTCGAGTCCGAAGAGAGTGCTACCGCAAAGAAGGGGACTCATGAGAAAGAAACCGTACAATTATCACATGACAACTGCAAGGATGTACAGAAAAGACCACTGGAAGATGCTATGGAAAAGCTAAGAACTGATATTCGGCGACTAGCAAGGGAAAGAAAAGAGAAATTCGGAGATGAAGTTGATTCGCCAGAATTCAAGGATGATGAATATTCAGAAATTAACATGGTCGAAATACGAGCTTCGTCAGCTTCACAAGGTGCTCCTACAGCCGCAGAAAGAGAGGAGCCAGAAATAATGAGAAGGCAGCTTCAAGAGAAAGATGATACGATCGCCCAAATGACAAAAGGATGGAAGAGATGGTTGTAGCCCTAGCCACTCTCCGCAGTCGTGTTCAACCCCAAAGAGAAACACCCCTGAAGTTATTCACATTGTAGACGGAGGAAAGGTGATTACATCCGTCAACGGGGATGATCAATTAAAGAAGGATACAACACAAAGTATGATTCCGGAAAAGGATATCAAGAGCTTGGTGGAACAGCAGGTGTGAGAAGCCTTGGCACAATCAAAGAGCGGGACATCCATTCGGACGGTAGACCTTACCCCGAAGAATTCGACGCCGTCCAATATCCGAAAGGCTTTGTACCACCTCTCGTTCAAGACCTTCGATGGAACCGGAAATCCTCGGCAAGATGTTGCACATTTTCGTGCCGGCTTGTTGCAATGCCGGCGGAAGTGATGCTTTACTCTTCCGACAATTTGTCGCCACTCGTCATGGATCGCCTTTGATTGGTATGCGGAATTACCGAACGGATCGGTAAAGACATTTTCGAATTAGAGAACCTCTTCATCAAGCGATTTATCGGAGCTCGAACACCACATCACTATAGGTGATTTAGTGGTAGAGAAGCGTAAGCCGAATGAAACCTTAGTGGACTACATACTTCGATGGAGGAACCTAAGTATGAAGTGTGAGCCACAGCTACAAGAACGAAGATGCGACTCGCATTTTACTTAAAAGCATCCATGGCCCGATAAGACTTCTCCTCAAGGGATTTACTATTAAGACTTTCGAGAAGTTGTTAAGCAAGGCCGGAAGCTTGCAAGAGGAGGCAAAGCAACTAAGTTTCACCGATAAAACAGACAAACGAAGCCCGTGAAAACTTTTGAAAAGAAGTCCGGATCGTCGCAGCTAGCCGATAAAGGCAAGCAACCGATACAAATATCGTCAGAACGGTCGCAGGAACCTCAACAGAATTACCAGCAACCCCGACCCAGCTATCAGTCATCTCAACAGTATGAACAATCGCCTCGTCCACAACGCACGTTTAGGGAGTTCCCGAGCAGGGAGTATCCATTCAAGAATGAGGCAGAGGCCGAAAATGTTCCGTGTACTCGATGAAGACTCCGCATTTCCAACCGCCGTAGCCTAAAAGACCGAAGAAGTCGACAAGAAAGGTGATCCCAACTTTTGCCCTTACCACCGGATGCTTGGGCACAAGATAGAAGATTGTATTACCTTCAAAAGTCGGCTCAACGACAATCTTCGGAAAGGGAATATAACGATCCCGAAAGAATACATGAAGGAACCCCGTAAAGGAGGTTCCGTCAATGTTATCTCGACAGCATTTCATTGTTCCGATAAATCCCTATGCGACCGATGATGGATGGACTACCGCTTGACAAAGTCTTCAAAGAAGGTTTTGGATCACATCCAAACCGCTTCGGTGCGAGCCTCAATTCGTAGTTCGAAAACCGTCAAGTCGAGCACTATCACTCGCGATGTAAGAACTACCTCAACAAGAGACGACTAAAGAAAAGAAGAAAATTGATGAAGAAGAGAAGACTGAGGCTCCTAAGGCTAGACTAGGGGCTGCTTATCCTAGGATAGTTGTTTCCGATTCAGGGGAGAAATCCCTCGAACCTCTGACTCGTATGATTATCCGCTTCACTCCCGTGGGATCTTATAATGATGAGGGTTATGGCGTTGGCTACGTTTTCGATCGTTTCTAACGATTACGTAACTAGCGACAATCAACCTAATCCGGACGTCGATTCCAATACAAATAACAATTCTCAAATCATACACAATCTCGACGATCACAACGACAAAGAAGACATCCACCAAGGAGGCTACGAGAGTTCAACAAGCAACGAGTCTATTTGCGAGTTTCGAGGAGCTCCAAATACAATAGAGTTAGAGCCTTCGTACTCCGAAGCTAATCCTCGAAGAACTTGTCATTCCAATTCGTAAAGAGACATCGCCGAACTCAATGCTAAATTCGAAGAAATCACGAAGTCAACTTAAGAAGTGGAAGAGTTCTACCTCCGAGAATGGGTCCAAAGGACAAAGGAAAGCGTGTGGTTGTTCGTGAAGAACCAACCCCACAGAAGAAATACCCATTCGGGAAAAAACAAGGCACATGAAAACAAAGTGGACTACAACGTGCTAGCCCATCTTAGGAAACTACCAGCCAAACTGTGCATCTACGACGCTCTCATCTTATCAAAGGAGATGAGAGAAGCTCTGATCAAGGCCTTACTTGATCCAAAAATTTGCTCAGCTCAAATGACTGGAGATTCTTTAGATGAGGTTTGCTTGTTAAAGGAACAGCGAGGTGTTACCTTCACTGGACAATGACCTACTACTTGGGACTGACAGACCACAACCGACCCTTGTACATTTCAGCTTACAATCGGGAAGTTTACGCTCTCCGCAGTATTGGTGGATCCAGGAGCATCAATCAATATAATGAATCTTCGAACGCTAGCATAATTGGAAATTGATGCTCGCGAGCTCAAAGCGGACAAAATGTTATTAAGAGGATTCAACCGTAAAGGAGAAAGAGCCCTCGGATCAATAACACTCGCTAATGAAGACCGGTGACTTAGCAAAGACAACCGTGAAATTTCACATAATTGATTCGTAAACATCGTTCAACGCTCTAATCGGCCGACCGTGGATACATGAAAACCGGATGGTACCATCATCTCTACATCGCTGCATCAAATACTATGATGGAGGGGAACAAAGGCATCAAAGGTGACTTACAACCGTTCTTCGTACATGAAATTGGAATCCATGAAGATGCAACTTATTATGCACCTCCGAAGAAAACAATCTTCTCCAGTAGATACCATAACAAATGAAGCAAAGGAAATTTGGGACAACGAAGAACTCCGAAATTCTAGTCCAACGATCACTCACCACTCCCTTACGGCGAGATGGTGAAGGTTTCTCCACAACTCGCATCCGAGGTCGAGGCCGGGGACGAGGTCGTGGTAGAGACGTTAGTGACGATCGGACGAGAGGAAACCAGCCATCAATGTTGATCGGGAAGATAGTTCCGAAGAAGAAAAAGAAATCAAACAAGAAGCAAGAACAATAAGTCGGAAGAAGCCGCAATTCGAATCCCTCTCGAAGATGAAAGAAACGAAGAATATAAATCGATGTACGAGAAGATTAACCACT
The DNA here is from genome assembly GCA_022702705.1 of Papilionanthe hookeriana x Papilionanthe teres. Lineage (NCBI taxonomy): Eukaryota > Viridiplantae > Streptophyta > Magnoliopsida > Asparagales > Orchidaceae > Papilionanthe > Papilionanthe hookeriana x Papilionanthe teres. The sequence continues at coordinate 4,013 of JAKZJZ010002154.1, forward strand.
ATGTACATACTATGACCCTGACCCCGATCCATTCTAATAAGATCGAGGGTATGGAGGTCAAAGAGGTACGTAGCGGTGGTGCAAAGCCCATCAAATTCTACCGTGGTACTCCTTCCTCCAAAACTGAAAATAATGTACAATTTGAAGATGCTACTTCATCGAATTAATGGAATTGCCTTTTGAGTGGTACTCTCCCCGTGTTCAAAATTTAATTCAGCGTGGTTTCTTACCTCGACAATGGACAAAAGATCAATCACAACGTTTTAAAAATTTATGGAATAACTCCGGTCGTCCACCCAGTTCAAAGCATGGTCTCGGATTCGGCACAGTAGGATCAGTTGACGATATTGAATTTTGCATGGTTGTCACTTGCAAGTCTAATGGAAACTGCATGGAAACTACAGAAGAACTCGAAGATTTACAAATTGGAGACGCTCCACCGTAATTCGAAGAAGAGATCAAATCTACAATAGATGAGTTAACGGAAGTTAACTTAGGTACTAGCGAAGAACCTGGACCTACCTTTGTTAGCTCCTTACTCAATAAAGAAGACTCCGAAGAAATAATCAAGTTATTAATGGAATTTAGAGACCGTTTTGCTTGGAGCTACGATGAGATGCTGTGTTTAGCTCCGGAGGTCGCAATCCATAAGCTAGGAGTGGATCCTACTTCGTCCCGACCGTACAAGGTCCCGTAAGAATGCGTCTAGAAATCGAACAACAAGTCATAGCTCGAAGTTAAAAAGCTAATAGACGCCAAATTTGTCCGTGAAGAACAATACCCGACTTGGTTAGCCAACGTGGTACCAGCCGAGAAGAAGAATGGTCGATCGTAATTTGTGTGGATTTCGTAGATTTAAACAAGGCATGTCCAAAAGATGAATTTCCTCTACCGATCCCGTAATTAATGATCGACATTGCTTCAACACATGAAATATTCTCATTCATGGATGGATCTTCGAGATACAACCAGATAAAAATGGCTCCGTAAGATGAAAAACTTACAACGATTCGTAACACCGATCGGAGTATATTGCTACACAGAGGATGCCATTCGGACTCGAAGAACGCAGGAGCAACATACTAGAGAGCGATGACAAGAATTTTTGATGATCTCATCCACAATTAAGTCGAATGCTATGTGGACGATGTGGTCATCAAAAGCAAAGTAAAGGAAAACCACTCGTATGATTCGAGAATTGTTTTCGAATGATTAAGACAATTTAACCTTAAGATGAATCCCTTAAATGCGCCTTCGGCGTCACCTCCGGAAATTCTTAGATTTGTTGTCCGACATCGTGGAATTGAAATCGATCCGGAAAAGATAAAAGCCATCTTAGAAATGCCGCCTCCCAAAACCTTAAAACAACTACGATATTTTCAAGGGAAGCTGGCATATCTTCGACGCTTTATCTCGAACTTGTCATGTAGGTGTCAGCCATTCTCGCATTAGTTAAAAAGGACGCCAAATTTATTTGGGAAGAGAAATGCCACGTGGCCTTCGAGGACATTAAACAATATTTATCGACACCTCCCGTCTTAGCAGCCCCCGGCCTCGTGTAGACCGCCGATACTTTATACCGCGGCTTTAGACGACTCTCTCTGAGCCCCGTTAGCCTGTGTCAATGATGAGGGTAAAGAAAATGCTCTTTACTACCTAAGCCGTCGTTTACTTCCGACGGAAATAAGGTATCCCGCAATTGAAAAGCATTGTTTAGCCCTGATCTTCGCATCTCAAAAGCTCAAGCACTACATGCTTTCTCATAAGGTCAACCCGATCTCGAAATTTAATCCATTGCAATACTCGATGACCCGTCCAACGCTTCCCGCAGACTTGCCGGATGGTCAATGATATTATCGCAATTCGATATAACTTTCGTGCCTCTTCGTGCCGTAAAGGGACAAGTCTTAGCAGACTTCCGCAAAGACACCCTTTGCCGGCAGAATCTCCTCTCAACGACGATTTGCCGGATGAACAAATAAAGAGCTTGGAAGACCCCGATGATCGACGTTGGGAATTGTATTTCGACGGAGCATCTTCGCCGCATAAAGACAAAGAATCGCAAGTGATAGTGTCCTGTGAAGGCAGGGATCTGACTAATCTTTATAACACCGGAGCGGGGATGTTAAGATACTCCTACCACTCGACGAGCCGTGTACAAACAACGAAGCGTAATACGAAGCCCTCATAACAAGACCGGAATTAACTATTCAAATGGGTATAACGTACATCAACATCTACGGGGATTCGCAGCTAATCATTCAACGGATCGCCTGGACAATACAAAATTTTAAAACCAAGGCTCGAGCAATACTTCCAAGATGCCATACAAATTGTTGGAACGCATTCCGAATGTGACGATCTACAAAATTCTCGTAAAAGAAAACGCTTTAGCGGATGCGCTAGCCCGTCTTGCAAAAGAATTTGCCCGTTTGCAAGATGAATCGATGGAAGTGTCGGCTCACGGACGTCAGTCCTATCACAACTCGACATAGACAAAATACACAACCGAAAAAGAAAAAGGATCAATTGCAAAGAAGAATGTAAAAACACGAAGATTGGCGACGTACCATTAATGACTACCCGCAATCAGAAAACTACCGGACGATAGGTCGTTAGCCCATCGTATCAAGAAAAGAACTCCGTCCTACGCATTAATAAACGATACGTTATACGTAAGGTCTTTCGATCAAATGTGGCTAAGGTGTCTGAGCGGGCCCGAGGCCCGTGAAATTGTTAAAGAGGTGCATTCGGACTCGTGGCGCTCACCAGCCGGTCCGAAGATGAAAATGAAAATTAAAAGACTAGGGTACTACTGGCCCTCGATGATGACCGACTACATGAAAATCGCCAAGAGCTGTCACCAATGCCAAGTACACGGAGTGGTTCTACACCAACCTCCAAATGTGCTACATCCGACAATTGTGTCGTGGCCATTTGAATGTTGGGGCACCTGACATAGTGGGTCCAATGAACCACCATCTTCAAAAGGACATCGCTTCATTCTTGCGGCTACAGCATTACTTTTCCAAGTGGCAGAGGCAGCTCCACTTAGAGAAGTGAAAGCACACCACGTACTACGCTTTTCAAGAACCAAGTTGTCTATCGTTTCGGAGTGCCGCGCAGATTATCTCGTATAATCGGTCGCATTCGAAGCACACAAATCAACAATTTTGTCGAAGACACGGAATCGACCGGCGCTATTCAACAATTTACTACCCGAGAGCAAACGGCCTCGCTCGAGGCTTTTAATAAAACTCTCGTTCAAATTTTAAAGAAGACTTTGGACGATAATAAGAGAAATTGGCACGAGAAATTGTTAGAAGCCTTATGGGCCTACCGGACAACCTTCGTAACTCCTACTCAATCTACACCTTACGCTCCGGTGTATGGGTCCGAGGCAAGTGTTACCTTTAGAAGTCCAAACTTTCCTTCACTAAGGATTGCAGCTTGCAAACAAAATCACGACGAAGAGAATGCCAAATTACGACTAGAAGAATTGGAAAGCCCGGAAGGAAGAAGACTCGCAGCAGCAGCTAGAATTTAGAACTATACCAAGCCAAGATGGTTCAAGCCCATGACAGATCGGGTCCGCCCAAGAACCTTCAAAGTCGGTGATTTAGTTCTCGTTCTCAAAGACCTATTCTCGCACACCGCAAGATAAGAGGAAAATTTGAACCCACTTGGGAGGGACCGTTCAGTAGTCGAGGCGCCCACTCGAGAGGCTCCTACCAGCCTAGTGAACCGGCCAAGGAGAACGACATATGCTTCCGATCAATGGACGATACTTGAAGAAGTATTACGCTACCTGATGTTTCGAAAGAATGAATTTTTTATCCCTAGAAACACGGGTGAGGTAATTACTTATGATTGGGTTCGAACCCAAAATAATAAAAATGTGCTGAAATAAATAAAATCATGATAATAAAGTTTTCCTTGTTTTCTCTTCCATATCAAAATCTCTTTCCTGATCTTTCTCCACTTCATTCCTGTTGAATTTAAGAATATAAAAGGAATAAAAAAAACTGTATTTAATAAACATTTTCTTAATGTTCTTGTTCTTAGTACAGCCCCTGAACCTTTTCCTTGTCTTTTCGCAGGGAAATGTCGAACGAGCGGTCGGTCCCGAACTTTAGAAATGGCGTAAGCCTCGCACTCGATGAAAAGAGGGTAAAAGATGGAGCGATAATAGAGATCGACTCGTACTTCGCACCGCGAGGCTCCGCAATACGAGGAAAGTGACCGGGTCCCGATCGACCGAGAGAACCGCCCGACCGGACAAGAATGAAAGTGGGTGGCCCAAGTCACCAATCCAACATCAAGAAAAGAAAAACAAACACTGAAGAGGACAAGAGAATCAAGTCTGTAGTCGCTACAGCAGAGGGCAGGCTTGTCAGCGCCGCGCCCACAGAAACTCAGGAAATACGAAGAGCTACTCTCACAGCGACTCAACGAAGAAATAAGAATCGCCGTATCCGCAAGATGTTAACTAAATTAGTAGCGGACCAGGGCGACGAGGCAGTTTGCTACTGCCAGTACATATACTTCAAGGACACCAGCTCACTGTGGACCCGAAGAAAGGAGACCAGCCTCCGAGGATAACGTAAGGGACCAGTGGAAATCTTAAGAAGAACGAAGAAAGAAGGCTACTACGCCACCGGATAAAGTCACCGCAATGCATGACCTTGTTGCGTAAGCAACCCCGGAGGATGTCCCGACGGATATCATCCCCGAGGAGCCGAGGTATGCGGGAGAACGTGAAGGGATTGAGCCATATATCCAACAAGACGTCACCGTGCCTCGCCATTTGCAAATTATCCCGTAATACGAGCTAGAAAGAATACGAAGGTCGAGAAGAAAACTTTTGAATACTTCGAGAGAATCGAGGCAGGAGGATCAATATACTGAAGGCCTCGAGCTACATACGTACGTGTTCTCGTAATACGAACAACAAAAAATCGTGGTCTCGCATCCGGATTTGAAAAAGATGGGCCGAGCAGTGTCGCTTAAGAGAAAACACTTACTAAGAACCCCGGAGATGGATGCCGTGGAAGGGGAGAATTACAATACAAGTGTGGATGCCGCTACAACTTCGCGGAAGACGAGAAGGGAAATCCACCGGGATACTCCGTCATGGCCGAGTGGATCCAATGCCATTGGTCATTAAAAGGATGGTAAAGAGAATGATAACATGGAGGGTACTGCCAGCAGATTGCATACCCAACAGCTGCATCATTAACATTTACAAGAAGGGTGACTGCATACCCCCGCACATAGATCACCACGACTTTGTCAGACCTTTCGCACGCTTCTTTTCGAACGAGTGTAATATCATGTTCGGATCCGACCTCCGGATAGCAGCCCGTGTGAGTTCCAAGGGCCGCGAAAGATACCATTACCGGTAGGTTCCGTCATGATACTAAAAGGCAACGGAGCGTATGTCGCTAAACATCGCATACCGTGAGTACCAGCGAAGCGGATCTCGCTACTTTCGAAGGATGGACGACAGAAAGCACCTTACCACTTCCAGCCGTGACCCGGAGTTAGAGAGCCTCCGACCTTACGAGCCGCGAGTTGCATGGAAAATATCACACCTCCAACGTACATCCATACGGCATCCTTGCCGAGGATGACTTGGAAGGTAATGTTATTGACCATGCACCTCACTATTCAGACATGGATTTTTGACAAATGCCTTTTTGGATAGATCGATAAAGATCATACATAGTCCGTTTTGAGTCTATATGGATTGTATGAGATGCATTCCAGATCGAGTTGCATGATGTATCTTCAGCATGATTGGAATGAAAGTGACCATGTCACATTTTTGGCCTTCACCTCTTTTGTGCAAATTGACTGGGAAACGCCATTAAAGTTAAATGAACTTTGAACAAAGAGCAGAAAAGAAACAAAAAGAATAAAAGAAAACTTTCCTTGAAAATCTAAAAAAAAATAATAATAAACTCCAAATTCACAATAAAATAAAATCTGAATCGGTAAAAGACAAACAAAATGACATCAAATCAAATTTTAAATCAATTTCAAATTCAACTTTCTAAATTTCACATCAAATCTCAATCAAATTCAAATTCGATTTTTTCCAAATCTCAAATCAAAACTCAATCAAATTCAAACTCAACCTTCCAAATCTGAAATCCAATCCGTTCTACTCTCTCCTTTGTCTGGATGGAAGCGGTTGATTCCATTAACACAGATCGAATCTGATGGCGATGAATTATATCCAATCCAAACCAGCAATTTTCGATCAACTCTTTTGAATGGGATATGTAGCATCTACATATTCCCTCCTAATCTATTTCCTTCCATGAAAGTCTTTTACAACTTTCATGAAATTCTCGAAACACCAAAATTCCACACTTTTCAAATCGACAATACAAATCCTTGCAAAATTAAAATTTGGTCGAGGATTTTACATCCGAGACTGCATTGCTTTAGGATTCTTTCCTTATTGCAATGAAATACATCAAATTTAAACCTTTGGGGTCGAGGATTTTACATCCGAGATCGCATCGCTTTAGGATTCTTTCCCTATCGCAATGAAATACATCAAATTTAAACCTTTTGGGTCGAGGATTTTACATCCGAGACCGCATCGCTTTAGGATTCTTTCCCTATTGCAATGAAATACATCAAATTTAAACCTTTGGGGTCGAGGATTTTACATCCGAGACCGTATCGCTTTAGGATTCTTTCCCTATTGCAATGAAATACATCAAATTTAAACCTTTGGGGTCGAGGATTTTACATCCGAGACCGCATTGCTTTAGGATTCTTTCCCTATCGCAATGAAATACATCAAATTTAAACCTTTGGGGTCGAGGATTTTACATCCGAGACCGCATCGCTTTAGGATTCTTTCCCTATCGCAATGAAATACATCAAATTTAAACCTTTGGGGTCGAGGATTTTACATCCGAGACCGCATCGCTTTAGGATTCTTTCCCTATTGCAATGAAATACATCAAATTTAAACCTTTGGGGTCGAGGATTTTACATCCGAGACCGCATCGCTTTAGGATTCTTTCCTTATCGCAATGAAATACATCAAATTTAAACCTTTGGGGTCGAGAATTTTACATCCGAGACCGCATCGCTTTAGGATTCTTTCCCTATCGCAATGAAATACATCAAATTTAAACCTTTGGGGTCGAGGATTTTACATTCGAGACCGCATTGCTTTAGGATTCTTTCCCTATCGCAATGAAATACATCAAATTTAAACCTTTGGGGTCGAGGATTTTACATCCGAGACCGCATCGTTTTAGGATTCTTTCCCTATCGCAATGAAATACATCAAAATTAAACCTTTGGGGTTGAGGATTTTACATCCGAGACTGCATTGCTTTAGGATTCTTTCCCTATTGCAATGAAATACATCAAATTTAAACCTTTGGGGTCGAGGATTTTACATCCGAGACTACATTGCTTTAGGACTCTTTCCCTATCGCAATGAAATACATCAAAATCAAACTCTTGAGGTTAAGGATTTTACGTCCAATACCACATTGCTCTGAGATCTCTCCTCATTGTAATGATTCAATCCAATCAATTCAATTTTCTTTTGAGGTTGAAGATGTTACATCTAAAACCACAAAGTCCCGATTTTCATTTCAAGTTCAAATCCCTTCAAAATTAATCTTAAAAAACTTCAATCTAAATGAGAACTCAAAATCTAAACTTACACATCAAAACTTAAATTAAAACAAAACGAAAATCTAAATCGAAATTCCCCGCATCATGTGATTTGGGATTCACCTCCTTTTCCTTTCCCCGCCGAGAGTTCGTGAATCTCCATTCTCGTAGATATACTCGACACTCCCCAACGGAAATTCTTCTACTTCGTCCTAAGTTTGTCACTTGGACATCTGTGTTGGTTTTGTTGATCTTTTCGGTCAACGTCAATACGCGCGGTGTGCTTGGTTAGCACACCACACCTATTGTGGGTCCATTTGTTGACCTCATTTTTGATGAGGTCTTCACTTCTTCTCTTTAGTACTTAGGATCTAGCCTTAGGCTTTTCCATTGACTATCCTAGAGGATTAGAATTGGGACCCACCACTTAGAAATTCAAACCACTTCTTAACTCCCTGCAAACTCCACAAACTTGATTGTAGACCTCTAATCACCTGGAGGGTCGAGCTCAAATGTGGAAGTTTAAAGGATGAGTTCCTATAGGACTCTTCGGTCTTAGGACCGCCAGGTGGCTCGGTCTCGGTGAAGGGTCGACTTACACACACACTACACCTATACACTACACTTTCACACACCTCCTAAAAACACACCCATACCCAATTTGACCTCCCGACTCATGCAGGTGATTCACATGGATGGTCCTTAACCCCTAAGCCCTCGCGCAAGAGGTTAGGAACAACATAAGTGGGTGCCTCAAATGAGTCCCTTCATGGCTCATGTGGGCTTGATATGGCTTCATGGCTCAACCAAAATGATTTCATTCCACTTACATTCACGCAAGCTTCAATTTTCCAAATTTTTTATTTTTGACCCCCGGGACCCTACACCCGCTTAGCCTACCCAAAACCCTTGAAACCACCCAAAATTTGCAAAACCACCTAAATTACCCAAAATTCCTCAAAATCAATCCTAAACATTCCCACATTACTCAAATTGATCATCCATATCCAAAAATACCAAAAATTCCAAAAATACCTCCAATACCCTCCAAATACCCAAAATGCCCCTCTTAGCCAAAAAATCCAAAAATTCAGAAAATTCCCAGAAAATTCCAGAAAACCCCAAATATTCCCAATTTTATTTTGTCCAACTACACCATGGGCCAATTTTGTCAATTTACCCCAATTTTATCAAAACCCTCAATTTGACCCATTTTAACCCAAAATGAACCCAATGTCAAACCAAACCAACCCAATTGACTCAAATTCTGGTCCAATTCAATTTTAAACTTCAATTCAACATTTCCAACACCAATCTAGACCAAATCCAAGTCCAATTTGATTGACATTTGGATCCAATTTTACTTTTGGCCTTAAAGCCCAATTTGGACCCATGACCCAAACTTAGCTCAAACTCACCCAATTCAACTCCAATTAACCCCAAATCTTTTCTAAACTTTCCTTGACATCCCCATAAACAAAAAACTAACATGATTTGCCCAAAATTTAGACCCAAACCCCACTCAAATTCAACCCAAAGCTAAAAGGCCCAATTTTGACCTAAACCTAAACCTAACCCAAATGAGCCCAAACCTCAAAATCAAAACCCAACCAAAGCCAAAACCTCTTTGAAACACTCCCATAAACATTTCCCAACATTTATTTTACATCAATTTCAACCCTAGCCCAACATTGGCCCAAGTTAGCCCAATTTGATCTACATTGGCCCACTTACCAAATAAACCCAAATTCAAACCAATTCAATTCCAAATCTTACCAAATTGACTCCAAACCATTCATGAAACATCCCTAAACCAATTGTAACATTTATTTGACATGGTCCTCCACAAAATTTTCACCCAAATGCCCATCCTAAAATCAAAAAGCTCACTTCCCTTAAACCTTCCTAAAAGCCCACTTCCTTCAAATTTAAATGCCCAAATTCATCCAAAGCCCACATGACACTTCCCCTCATCATCCATTTGATCAAAATCACCCCTAAGTTTCAAAATCATCAATTAAACAATTCCAAATTAAGCCATATGCCAAATCCCCATCAAAATGCCAAAATTTCTTTAAACCCATTTCCATGAAATTGACTTAACTTTTCCCAAGACAAAAGTGAGCCATGAAGTCATGCATGAGCCACATGTGAGCCATGAAAGCCTTGGACACTTCACCATACCCAAAATGGCAAGAAGAGGGGACCCTTTAATGATTCTCTTAAGAGTGATTAACCACTCCCATGTCTCCCCTAACTCTCGCTTAAGCTTAATCGTACTTGGATTGTGACTCGACCCCACTAATCAAGCCGATCCAAGTGACTTTCCCTTCAGCCCAAATTGACCTTGGAGGGTGAACCTAACCCAAAACCAAGGGTCGACCCATTTAGACCCAAAACTAGCCCTTTCCCATTCCACTTCGATTCAAACCCTTTACACATGTCCATGGCCAATCGATCGCACAAACCTCTAGCCCCGACCCACCCGACCTCGAGGGTGACTCCGACCCCGGCCGGCCGCCCACCACGCCCGCCGGAAACCACTGTGCCGAGAGCTCACATGTGAGCCCAAACTTGGAATTCTCACCGCCGAGCCGCCCCATGCCCAGCGGGCCATTGTGGCCGTTCTTCTCTTGCCAAGAGCAGCTGATCCCAAGCCCTAACTCCCCCTGGAGAGCCTCCGCCCATGCCTATTTAAACGCCACCCCTTCTCGGCCATGAGAGGTGCCGAAACAAACCTTAAGGAAACTCGCCAAAATTGTTTCGTACTACTCCCCACACATAGAGAACTTGATCCCCACCGAAATTCCCCTGCCATTTCCTCTCTGCGAGCTCAATTTCGCAGTCGAAATCCAAGCCCAAAACCAGGACACTTCTCCACAGTGAGCCAATCCCCAAATTGATTGGTCCTACACCTTCACTCGCACCAAGGGAAGAAGTCCACCAAAGAAAGCCCCCTCTCCGTGCCACCCATCCGTTCCGGACTCTAAGCTTTGTGATCGGCCGTGGTCACTTTCATAGCTAGACAATTCACTGTGCCAAGAGACTTCATCCGGAGCTTACTTGGACCCAATCGAAGGTGACACAACTCTCAGATCGAAGCTTCACTTCTCTGAGCAAAGGTATGGACTCACTCTTCTTCCCGAGCTTCCAGAGATTCTTTTTTTAATTTGAGTCAATTTAAATACATGTTTACCATATGGATGTGTTCGTCTCCTCAAGACGAATCCATAGAGCATAAGAACACAAAAATCCATTGAGAATCGAGTGAGAAATTAGGGTTAGAAGGTTGACGGTCATGGGTGCACACCAGTCGTAAACGATGACTGGGAGCCGTCGGATCGAGCGTGTATCGAGCGGACGGTCTGGATCGAGCCGGACAGCGCAATGGTGCATGAACCGCGGGCCCCGGGACGGCTGACTCAGATGGCGGCGCCCAATCACGCGCGCGACACGTACCCCTCCGGAGCCGCCGAGGCCGACGCGGCGCCGCGTGGATAAGTAGGAATATAGGCTATTTTTCTATTTATTTAATTACCAGAACTTCAAAAATTCATAACTTTGTGTAGAAAAATCTTAAAAATAAAATAAAAATACCCTCTTGCTCAGTGAATAGAGGAGAATAATGTGGAAAAGAAATCATTTAATTTCATCAAGTATTTTATTTTTAATAATTCATTTACTGTCTGCATTGTTTTAATTCTCCATGCATTTAGAAAATTCACCATGGCATGAGACCATAGTGGCTTTGAAGCCTCTGAATTTGGGAACATTCCCCGAATTTTCCAAAGTCGAGGCCATCTCTACGAGAAGTTATTGATTTTTCAAATTCATGTTACTCGTTTTGAGTATTTTAAATCTAATAATTAGCATGTTGTGAAATAAATTCTAGGAAAATTTGGTGATGTTTCTTATGACCGTGAGGACCATAGGAAAAATAGAGTTTTGAATTAATTCACTTGGAATGACCCTAATCTGGCTTAAACACCCAAAATAGGTCTTTAATTAATTAGAGCTAACCATACATCAAATTAACTTGAAATTAATTCTCCACTGACCTTTGGAATTAGAGGAACCCACCATAAAAATTTGAAGTTAATTGGACTTGGTTAGCCCTACTAAATGGGTTGATTAAGCCATTTAGCCAATTTAAACTTTAAAAATTCATAACTTTCAAAATGCTTTTCAAAAATTCACCAAATTGGTTTTGAAGCCTCTCTGATATCAGGGGAATTTAAGAAAATTAAAATTTCAATTTTCTAAAATAGTTTATTTTTTGTATTATTTTAATATTTTAATAATTAAAAAATAATAAAAATCACAAAAATAATAAAATTCACCAAAATGTCACATTTTGAATTTTAATCACTTTGGAACAAATCCCATATTTTTCTTAAGTCTCTATGATGAGATATTAAATTTTAAAGCCTTAAGGTAATTTTAAAAATTAAAAAATGTATATTTCTAGTATTTTCACTAAAATAATTCTAATAAATCAAAGAAAAATCAGAAAATTGTAAAAATTGATTCTCTGATTTTCTTGATATTAGAGAGATTTTTGAAAAATATAAAATTCATTTTTCAAACTTTATTTTATTTTTAAATTAATTAATACTCCAAAACTCAAAATAATTATAATAAAAATAATATAATTCAAAAAATCACCAAAATTGGTCCAAGTGGTCCTCTGGTCATTAAAAATGTCACATAATTTTCTTAAGGATAGAAACTTTCCTTTGGTCATATTATTAAATTTTCCTTGGAAATCCCTATTTTTCACAAAAAATAATTACATAAATAAATTAAATACAGAAAAATCACATTTTCTCCTCTCATGTCTTTATTGACATATGAGTGAAGTCACATAAAAATTTCAAGTTCATTTAAGCTCAATTTAGTGAGTTATGAAATTATTAAGCTTGAAGGGCAAAATGGTAATTAAAATTTTAACCTTTAATTAAAACCTTAGGCTTAATAAAATGAAAGAGTAAAATATTTGATCTTAATCTGATTTGGATGATTGAAATTTAAATAATTAGAGGGTAGAAACCTATTAAACAATTCAAAAATAATTAAAATGGACCTTAATAAAATAGTTGATTAAATTTGGAAGAATAATAAAAAAATTGGAATTATTAAAATAGGGATATTATTAGGAAGAGATTTGTTCTTTAATTTAAGAATCCCTAAATTAATCATCTCAATAATATTTAATTCATAATTAAAATGATAATTCAAACTTAAGATTTAAAATGCTAAAAGACTTAATCATTAAATTAAATTAAAGTTAAATTATTTAAAGCAAACCCTTTTAAAATAAAATATTAAATTAAAATTAAAAAATTAAATTAAATTAAATTAAATTAAATTAAATTAAATTAAATTAAGTTAAATTAAATTAAACTAAAACACATTAAATTAAATTAAATTAAATCAAATTAAAAATTAAATTAAATTAAATTAAATTAAATTAAATTAAATTAAATTAAAATTAAATTAAATTAAATTAAATTAAATTAAAACACATTAAATTAAATTAAATTAAATCAAATTAAAAATTAAATTAAATTAAATTAAATTAAATTAAATTAAATTAAATTAAATTAAATTAAATTAAAACTAAATCAAATTAAATTAAATCAAATTAAATTAAATTAAGCTAAATCATATTATATTAAATTAACTTAAATTAAATTAAATTAAATTAAACCACATTAAATTAAATTAAGTTAAATTAAATTAAATTAAATATAACATCACCTAAGACATGAAGAATTCAAAATTAATCTAAAACAACTTGAACACTATTCCAAACTTAAATCCATTAACTAAAATTAAATCATAACTCATTCGAACATCCATTCGCCCTCAAAAGCTCGTGATGTCATAACTCTTAAAAGGAGTGTTAAATGAAGTGTTACTTCATTCATGAGATATTCAAATGTCCTAGTTCACCGAAGCAAGACAACAAACTCGAACTCCCTGGACGATTAATTCATTTGTATAATTAAATTCTCTTGGACTTAAAATAATCCTAGAAATATTGAAAAGATGTTTAAGATTCGTCTTAAGCACTTCCTTGATATGATAGGATATTTATAAGAACAATTGAACTTAATCGTTCTTTGATGAAGAAAATCATCCTCAAACCAAAATACAAGAACCTAGACGTCATAGGAAATGACTAGCTATAGGATTAGGAACTTGGTAGAAAACCATAACCCTTCCCTTAGCTTTACCTAGGAACTTACTTTAAATGCTTAAATATTCTAACTATGTTTTAAGTGCAGACTTGGGATGACGGGAAGACCCTCCAGGTACGCTTTTATTTTATCGCTAATTTACTTTATTGCAATTTATTTAATCACATCGCACTTACTTTTCTTGCATGATAAACAACTGTTGCATGAAAACCCACACCTTTAGGATAGTCCCTAAAACTGAAACTAAAACTAAATTAAAAGTCATTACAAGACAAAATTCACCGCCACAACATTTCAAAATATAAAACAACTCAAAATTTAATCACAAACAGAACAACAAAACTACAACTACAACTAAATTAAAACGTCTTGTTGGATGATCGGGAATACCTCGGATGATGTAACCTACGTGTTGCTAACGGAATTTCCCGCGGTCTAAATGAAAGTGTGGAACTCATTCAGTTGAGTTTAGTAAATTCATCTGGACTAAGTGAATCCGATAAAAATAACGATGCCGGAAGGATAGAAACGTGGGATCTTAACCGGTGTTGTTATAATCAACTTTAAGATTTGTTTAATTAAAATATTAAAAACACCTGGATTTTAAGATTTTCTCTAAACCAGAACACTTTTCTCATCTCCTGATTTATGACTTCTAAAACTAAACCACTACAACAATAAGGAGTTTGGAGCATGGCGCGCAGCACGGCCATTGTCATCAGCAAAACCATTCTTAGAATTAAATAACCAAGCCATAGGACTTCGAGGTAGTTTGCCTAGTGCAACATAAATCCTCAACCTTCGGTTGTGCATTTGCATTGCAAATTAAGCCCTAACCGGTCTTAGGACTCCGAGGTAGTCGTCCGATACGACATAAACCCTCACATCTTCGAGGCTATTTGTATGATTTTATCATACAAATATAAGTCCTAATTAATTAAAATTGGCAAGATCAAAACATTAAATAAACATTAGGACTTTCCTAAATTCAAGCCAAACAATAGGATAGTCAGGAAATTACCGAAGTTCGCTTCGAATCTGTGATTTCTCCTACCTTTCTTCCTTTGAATTCCCAAAACAAAATGTTCCAAACTTGATCCATTCCCTATTGAAATTCCAAAATTCAATCCATTGAAAACTTAAACTTTGAAATTCTCGAGAGCCGAATTACCGATTATTATCGAGAGTTTTCTTAGGTGATTTCCGTCACTTAAGATGTAATTAGCTATAGGGGCTTGCCCTTATAGGGAATTTTAAGAACCTGAGTAATATAAACCCCGTTTAATGTTTTCATATTAAACAGTGGAATTTGTCGGCTTATAAAATTGGTTCACGTGACCAAACGTATGTCACAAACTTTTTCTATTTTATTTAATTCGAGCCTCATTATAAAGCAGTGTGTCTATTCTTCGGATAGATACACGGTTTGTAGTGCGGCGCTCGTTTATATAAACTATTCGGGATGTGCGATCAGTTTGATTTCATATCTTAAAATTTTCAAATTTAAAATTATTTTCAAAAATCAAATACTAATTTTCAAATTATTTATTTAAATTAAAATTAAAATTCACCGACAATTTCTGTAGGCGACTCCCTTTTCAAAATAAAACACATAACCTAAAAATATGCCGAAACCATCTAATTTGTTAAAACCTGTTGAAGAATTTTGAGACCTATCCGGAGATAAATTCTTAACTAGTAGATATCACATGAATCTTTAGGTAATCGCAGGCTATACGCGGATTATTTATGATGAAGTACAAATAAATAGAAAGATTATATTTATTGGGCATAAAATTAATTACTTTTAAGAGTGACAGACTAAAT
>JAKZJZ010002155.1:0-19690 GCA_022702705.1 Papilionanthe hookeriana x Papilionanthe teres
AATCCCAAACATTCCGACATTACTCAAATTGATCATCCATACCTAAAAATAAAAAAAATTCCAAAAATACCTCCCAATACCCTCCAAATACCCAAAATACCCCTCTTGACCCAAAAATCCAAAAATTCAGAAAATTAACAGAAAATTCCAAAAAATCCCAAATATTTTCAATTTCATTTTGTTCAACTACACCATGGGCCAATTTTGTCAATTTACCCCACTTTTGTCAAAACCCCCAATTTGACCCATTTTTAACCCAAAGTGAACCCAATGTCAAACCAAACCTATCCAATTGACCCAAATTCTGGTCCAATTCAAATCTAAACTTCAATTTATCATTCCCAACACTAATCTAGACTAAATCCAAGTTCAATTTGATTGAGATTTGGATCCAATTTCACTTTTGGCCTTAAAAGCCCAATTTGGACCCATGACCCAAACCTAACCCAAACTCACCCAATTCAACTCCAATTAACCCTAAATCTTTTCTAAACCTTCCTTAACATCCCTACAAACAAAACATTAACATTATTTGCCCAAAATTTAGACCCAAACCCCACTCAAATTCAATCCAAAGTTAAAAGGCCCAATTTTGACCTAAACCCAAACCTAACCCAAATAAGCCCAAACCCCAAAATCAAAACCTAACCAAAGCCAAAACCTCTTTGAAACACTCCCATAAACATTTCCCAACATTTATTTTACATCAATTTCAACCCTAGCCCAACATTGGCCCAAGTTAACCCAATTTGACCCATATTGGCCCATTCACCAAGGAAGCCCAAATTCAACCCAATTCAAACCCAAATCACTCCCAACTCGCTTCAAATCACTCATGACACATCTATGAACTAAACACAACATTTGTCTGGCCCAATCCTTCAAAAAATTCCCATCCATAAATTTATTTTTAAACCAGAAGCCCACTTTCTTAAACCTTCCTAAAAGCCCAAATTTCATGCTAAAGCCCATATGACAAATTCTTCTCATCATACCCTTAATTAAAATCATCCCTAAGTTCAAATCAACCATCAAATGATTCCAAATCAAGCCATGTGCCAAATCCCATCAAATCACTCCTAAATTACCAAAATTCCTAAAAACCTCTTTCATGAAAGTTGACTTAGCTTTCTCCAAGCCAAAGGTGAGCCATGAAGCCATGCATGAGCCACATGGGAGCCATGAGAGCCATGGAATCTACTTTCCACCTCACCATACCCAAGGTGGCAAGAGGAGGGAGCTCTTTCCATGTTCCCTTAAGAGGATT
The DNA here is from genome assembly GCA_022702705.1 of Papilionanthe hookeriana x Papilionanthe teres. Classification (NCBI taxonomy): domain Eukaryota; kingdom Viridiplantae; phylum Streptophyta; class Magnoliopsida; order Asparagales; family Orchidaceae; genus Papilionanthe; species Papilionanthe hookeriana x Papilionanthe teres. Next base: position 1,268 of record JAKZJZ010002155.1, read on the forward strand.
AGCCACTCCCATGATTCCACTAAACCTCGCTTAAGCTTAATCGTACTTGGATGGTGACCCTTCCCCACCGATTAAGCTGACCTAAACCACTTTTTCTCAGCCTAAAATCAGGTCATGGAGAGGTGAACCCAACCCAAACACATGGGTTGACCAAACCTATCCAAGATTAGCCATATCCCCATGCCATTTTGATCCAAGTTCTTTACACATGTCCATGCTCAATTGACTACACTAATGCCAAGTCCTGACCCCACTGGCCAAGATGGTGACCTGAGACTGGCCGTCCAGCCACCAGGCCGCCGGAAAACACCATGCCCGAGAGCTCACATGTGAGCCCAACATTGGAATTCTCCTCGTCAGCCGCCCCATGCCCAATGGCCACTCATGGATGTTCTTCCCATGCCCAGAGCAACCGATCCCAACCCTCGCCATCCCCGCGAGGCTCTCCAGCCCACCTCTATTTAAACCCGACCCCTCACGCCCGCCATGAAGGAGAGTTGCAAAACCTCGCCGAAACTCGCCAAAATTGTTCCAAACCCTACTCCATACTTGAGAGCGCTTGATCCCCAAGTGTCAATTTGCCCTAATCCCCACTCAACGTAATCCAATTTCCCAATCGAAATTTCACCCAAAAACCAGGACACTTTGCCAGCTGAGCCAATCTTCAAATTGACTGGCCCTACACCTTCACTAGACCAAGAGGAGAAGTTTCCCATCGAAAGCCCCATTTCCGAGCCACCCAGGTTGCTCGCAGACTGAAGCTTCGGATCGGGCTTGGTCGAAATCATACCTAAGCGACTCACCGCACTGTGAGACTTCATCTCGGAGCTTGCCAGGATCCAATCGAAGGTGACACAACCCTCGTATCGAAGCCACACTTCTAGCGAGCAATGGTAATGAGCTAATTCTTCATCCCGAGCTTCCGGAGATTCTCCATTTTAAATGCCTTAATTTCAATGCATGATCACCGTATAGATGTATTTGTCTCTTCAAGACGAATCCATGTGAGCATAAGAACACGAAAATTCGTTAAGCTATCGAGTGAGATATTAGTGGATTTAGTGTGGACTGGTCCTCGGCCAGGAGGCTTCGGGGACGATGAAACGATGCCGTTCATTTAATACACGTGCGGACGGACACCAGGATCGCGCCTGACGAGGAGACGGAACGACACAGCAGGGCCCCCGAGCGCCGAGTCGGATGGCGGCGCCCGAATCCAAAGGCTACGAGGCGGCGTTTCGGAGTCGCCGAGGTTCGACGCGGCGTCGCTTGGATAAATAGAAAATTAGGTATTTTTCTATTTATTTAATTCCCTAAACATCAAAAAATCCATAACTTTGTATAGAAAAATCGTAAAAATAAAATAAAAATACCCTCTCGTCGTTGAACTCGAGGAGAATAATGTGGAAAAGAAATCATTTAATTTCATCAAGTATTTTATTTTTAATGATTTTTTGACCCTCCGCATTGTTTTAATTCTCCATGCATATAGGAAATTCACCATGGCATGAGACCATGTGGCTTTTAAGCCTCCGAATTTAGGAAAGTTTTGTCAAGTAGTTCAAGTTTTGTTGACGACGATGGCCGTGCCGCCCACCATGCTCCGAGCTCCTTATTGTTGCAGAGGTTTAGTTTTAGAAATCATAAATCGTGAGATGAGAAAAGTGTTTTGGTTTAGAGAAGTCTTAATTTTCCAAGTGTTTTTTTTATGTTTTGATTAAAACAAATCTTAAAGTTGATTATAACGACATCGGTTAAGATCCCACGGTTCCATCCTTCCGGCATCATTATTTTTATCGGATTCACTTAGTCCAGATGAATTTGCTAAACTCAACCGAATGAGTTCCACACTTTCATTTAGACCGTGGGAAATCCCGTTAGCAACACGTAGGTTACATCATCCGAGGTATTCCCGATCATCCAACGAGACGTTTTAATTTAGTTGCAATTGTAGTTTTGTGTTCTGTTTGTGATTAAATTTTGAGTTGTTTTATATTTTGAAATGTTGTGGCGGTGAATTTTATCTCGCAATGACTTTTAATTTAGTTTTGGTTTCAGTTTTAGGGGCTATCCTAAAGGTGTGGGTTTTCATGCAACAGTTGTCTTATCATGCAAGAAAAGTAAAGTGCATTTGCAATAAAGTAAATTGCAATAATGTAAATTGCGAGAAAGTAAATTGCAATAAAATAAAAGCGTACCTGGAGGGTCTTCCCGTCATCCCAAGCTACACTTAAAACACAATTAGAATATTTAAGCAAGTTCCTAGGTAAAGCTAAGGGAAAGGTTATGGTTTTCTACCAAATTCCTAATCCTATAGCTAGTCATTTCCTATGACGTCTAGGTTCCTTGTGTTTTAGTTTGAAGACGATTTTCTTCATCAAAGAATAATTAAATTCAATTGTTCTTATAAATGTCTTATCATATTGAGGAAGTGCTTAAGAATAATCTTAAACATCTTTTCAATATTTTCTAGGATTGTTTTAAGTCCAAATGGGTTTAATTATACAAATGAATTAATCGTCCGAGAATTCAAGCTTCGTTGTTATCTTACTCATGAACTAGGACATTCGAATATCCTATAAGTGAAGTAACATTTCATTTAATGTTCTATTTAGGAGTTATGATAACTAAAACTTTCAAGGGTAAATTGGTATTCAAATGATTTGGTTTAAGTTAAAGAGTTTAAATTTGAAATAGTGTTCAAGTTGCTTTATATTTAATTTCTTTCTGTTTTAGGTGATGTTATATTTAATTTAATTTAATTTAATTTAATTGAGTTTTAATTTTAATTTAATTCAATATAGTTCAATTTAATTTGATTTGATGTTTAATTAATTTAATTTGATTTGATTTAATTTTAATTTAATTTGATTTAATTTAATTTAATTTAATTTAATTTAATTTAATTTAATTATTCAATTTAATTTAATTTATTTAATTTAATTTAGTTTAATTTAATTATTCAATTTAATTTAATTTATTTAATTTAATTTAATTTAATTATTCAATTTAATTTAATTTATTTAATTTAATTTAATTTAATTATTCAATTTAATTTAATTTATTTAATTTAATTTAGTTTAATTTAATTATTTAATTTAATTTAATTTGATTTAATTTAATTTTATTATTTAATTTAATTTAATTTATTTAATTTAATTTAATTTTAATTTTATTTTATTTTTTTTTATTTTAAATGAATTTTTTTTTAAAAGAGTTTAATAATTTAATTTTAGTTTAATGATTAAGTCTTTTAATATTTTAAATTTGAGTTATCATTTTAATTAAGAATTGAATATTAATGAGATAATTAATTTAGGGATTTTTAAATTAAAGTATAAATCTCTTCCTAATAATATCCCTATTTTAATAATTCCAATTTTATTATTCTTCCAAATTTAATCAATTATTTAATTAAAGTTTAATCATTTTAAAATTGTTTAATGGGTTTCTACCCTTTAATTATTTAAATTTCAATCATCCAAATCGATTAGGATCAAATATTTTACTTGTTAAATTTTTATTAAACCTAAAGTTTTAATTAAGGGTTAAAATTTTAATTACCATTTTACCCTTTAAGCTTAATGATTTCATAACTCACTAAATTAAACTCAAAAGAACTTGAAATTTTTATGTGACTTCACTCATATGCCAATAAAGACATAAGAGGAGAAAATGTGATTTTTCTGCATTTAATTTATTTATATAATTATTTTTGGTAGAAAATAGAGATTTTCAAGGAAAATTTAATAACATGACCAAGGGAAAGTTTTTGTCCTTAAGAAAATTAGGGGACATTCCTAATGACCAGAGGACCACCTGGACAAATTTTGGTGATTTTTTGAATTATATTATTTTTATTATAATTATTTTAAGTTTTGGAGTGTTAATTAATTTAAAAATAAAATAAATGTTGAAAAATGAATTTTATATTTTTCAAAAATCTCTCTGATATCAAGGAAACCAGAGAAGTAAATTTTGTAATTTTCTGATTTTTCTATGATTTATTATAATTATTTTAGTGAAAATGCTAAAAAATACATTTTTTTTAATTTTAAAATTACCCTAGGGCTTTAAAATTTAATATCTCACTAAATAGACCTAAGAAAAATGTGGGATTTGTCCCTATGTGATTAAAATTCAAAATGTGACATTTTGGTGAATTTTATTATTTTTGTGATTTTTATTATTTTTTAATTATTAAAAATATTAAAATATTATTAAAAATCAACTTTTTTAGAAAATTAAAATTTTAAATTTCTTAGGTTCCCCTGATATCAGAGAGGCTCCAAAACCAATTTGGTGAATTTTTGAAAGGTATTTTAAAAGTTATGAATTTTTAAAGTTTAAGATGACTAAGTGGCTTAATCAACCCAATTAGTGGGGCTAACCAAGTCCAATTGACCTCAAACTTTTATGGTGGATTCCTCTGATCCTAAAGTTCAGTGGAGAATTGATTTCAAGTCAATTTGATGCATGGTTAACTCTAATTAATTAGAGACCTATTTTGGGTGTTTAAGCCAATTAGGGTTGTTTTAAATGAACTAAGTCAAAACCTATTTTTCCTAAGGTTCTCTGGTCATAAGGAACATCACCAAATTTTCCTAGAATTTATATCACAACATATTATTTATTGAAATTAAAATACTCAAAACAGCAACATGAATTTGAAAAATCAATAACTTTTCATAGGGATTGCCTCTGACTTTGGAAAATTCAGGGAATGTTCCCAAATTGAGAGGCTTCAAAAGCCCTATGGTCTTATGCCATGGTGAATTGTATACATGCATGGAGAATTAAAATAATGCAGAGAGTAAATAAATTATAAAAAATAAAATACTTGATGAAATTATATGATTTCTTTTCCACATTATTCTCCTCTGTTCACTGAGCAAGAGGGAATTTTTATTTTATTTTTCTGATTTTTCTACACAGAGATATGAATTTTTGAAGTTTAGGGAATTAAATAAATCAAAAAATACCCTAATTTTCTATTTATCCACGCGGCGCCGCGTCAACCTCGGCAGCTCCGAACGCACACGCGTCGCGCTCCCATTCGACGCCGCCACCTGAGTCAACAGCCCGGGCCCCGTGGTTCTCGTACCGTCTCCCGGTCCGACGCCATCCGAGCCGTTCGTCCGCGCGTGTATTGAATGGACGCGCATCCGTTCATCGTCCCCGAGCGTCCTCACCGCGAGTGCCGTCCACACTAAATCCCTAAGATCTCACTCGATACTCAATGGATTTTCATGTTCTTATGCTCTATGGATTCGTCTTCAAGAGACGAACACATCTATACGGCTATCATGCATTGAAACTAAGGCATTTGAAATGGAGAATCTCCGAAGCTCGGGATGAAGAATTAGCTCATACCTTTGCTCGCAGAAGTGTGGCTTCGATCCGAGAGTTGTTGCACCTTCGATTGGATCCCAGCGAAGCTCCGCATGAAGTCTCCCGGTCTCGGTGAATCGTCCGAATGTGATTTCGACCAAGCCCGATCACAAAGCTTGGAGGCCGGAGCAACCGGGTGGCCTAGAGATGGGGCTTTTGCTGGTGGACACCTTCCCTCGGTCCGGTGAAGGTGTAGAACCAATCAATTTGGGAATTGGCTCACCGTGGAGAAGTGTCCCGGTTTTCGGGTGGAATTTCGACTGGGAAATCGGATTTTATCGATGTGGATTAGTGGCAAATCGACACCGGGGATCAACCGCTCTAAGGGTGGAGAAGGGTTTGGAACAATTTTGGCGCAGTTTCGGCAAGGTTTGTGCAACTCACTTCTCATGGCCGAGAGGGGTGGAGTTTAGATCAGAGAGGGTGCGAGGGCCTCCTGTGGGGAGCCGAGGCATGGGATCACCATGCTCCGGTGAGGAGAAGAACAGCCATGGTGGCCATCGGGCATGGGGCAACTCAGCAGGTGAGAATTCCAAGCTTCGGGCTCACATGATGCTCTCGGGTGTGGTGTTTTCCGGCGATCCGAGCGGCCGGCCTGCAGGCATGGGTCACCATCTCGACCGTGGAGGTCGTGGCTCTGGCAATGGTGAAGTCAATCGGGCTTGGACATGTGTAAAGTGTTTGAATTAAAATGGAATGGAGAGGGGGTCATTTTGGCCTTAATTTGGTCAACCCATTGATTTGGGCTGGGTGCACCTCCCCATGGCCTGATTTTGGGCCGAGAGGATCGGCTGGGTCGCCCAAGGGAGAGTGGTGTGGTCTCCATCCATGATGAGGTGGCTAAGCATGGTTTAGTGTGTGACATGCTTAAGGTAAAAAAAGGGTTAAGGAGGATTAGGAAAGGGGCCCCTCCTTTTGCCATTAATGGCTTGATCACATGTCAAGCCTTCCATGGCTTCATGTGGCTTGTCCATGGCTTGCATGGCTCACCTTTGGCTTGGGAAAAGGTTCGGTCAATTTCATGAAAATGGGTTTTAAGAATTTTTGGTAATTTGATGGAAATTTGTATGAAACTTGATTTGGAATAATTTGATGGTGAATTTAGGACTTAGGTGATGGATTTAATTAAGTGGATGACAAATGGAGATGTCATGTGGGCTTTAAGGTAGATTTTGGGCCTTTGGATGTGGTGAAGTGGGCTTTTAGGAAAGTTTTAAGGGAAATGGGCTTTTGATTTTAGGATGGGCATTTGGATAAAAATTTTGTGAAGAACTTTGTCAAATAAATGTCATAATTGGTTTAGGGATGTTCTATGAAGGGCTTGGAATCAATTTGATGTGATTTGGAGTTGAATTGGTTTGAATTTGGATTTATTTGGTAAGTGGGCCTATGTAGGTCAAATTGGGCTAACTTGGGCTAATGTTGGGCTAGGGTTGAAATTGATATAAAATCAATGTTGAGAAATGTTTATGGGAGTGTTTCAAAGAGGTTTTGGCTTTGGTTGGGCTTTGATTTTGGGGTTTGGGCTCATTCGGGTTAGGTTTGGGTTTAGGTCAAAAATGGGTCCTTTTAACTTTGGGTTGAGTTTGAGTGGGGTTTGGGTCTAAATTTTGGGCAAATCATGTTATTATTTTGTTTGTGGGAATGTTAAGGAAGATTTAGAAAAGGTTTGGGGTTAATTGGAGTTGAATTGGGTGAGTTTGGGTTAGGTTTAGGTCATGGGTCCAAATCGGGCTTTAAGGCCAAAAGTGAGATTGGATCCAAATGTCAATCAAATTGGGCTTGGATTTGGTCTAGATTGGTATTTGGGATATTTATTTGAAGTTTAGAATTGAATTGGACCAAAATTGGGGTCAATTGGGTAGGTTTGGTTTAACATCGGGTTCACTTAGTGGTTAAAATGGGTCAAATTGGGGGTTTTGACAAAAGTAGGGTAAATTGACAAAATTGGCCCATGGTGTAGCTGGACAAAATGAAATTGGGAATATTTGGGATTTTCTGGAATTTTCTGGGAATTTTCTGAATTTTTGGATTTTTTGGTCAAGAGGGGTATTTTGGGTATTTGGAGGGTATTGGGAGGTTTTCTTGGAATTTTTGGTATTTTTGGGTATGGATGATCAGTTTAAGTGATGTGGAAATGTTTGGGATTGATTTTGGAGAATTTTGGGTAATTTGGAAATTTTTGAGAATTTTGGGTAATTTCAAGGGTTTTGGTAAAGTTAAGCGTGTAGGGTCCCGTGGGTCAAAATCGAAAATTGGGAAATTGAATATTGGGTGAATGTAAGTGGAAATAAGTCATTTTGGTTAAGCCATGAAGCCATATCAAGCCCACATGAGCCATGAAGGGACTCATTTGAGGCATCCACTATGTTGTTCCTGACCCTCTTAGCCAAGGGCTTAGGGGTTAAGGACCATCCATGTGAATCACCTACATGAGTCAGGAGGTCAAGTTAGGTATGGTTGTGGTTTTAGGAGGTATGTGGAAGTGTAGTGTGTGTGAGAGTCAGCCCCTACCCAGACCAGGCCACCCAGGGCAGTCCTAAGGCCAAAGAGTCTTATATGAACTCATCCTTTAAACTTCCACATCTGATTTCAACCCTCTAGGTGATTAGGGGTCTACAATCAAGTTTGTGGAGTTTTGCAGGGAGTTAAGAAGTGGTTTGAATTTCTAAAAGGTGGGTCTCAATTCTAGTCCTCTAAGATAGTCAAAGGAAAAGCCTAAGGCTAGATCCTAAGTACTAAAGAGAAGAAGAGAAGACCTCATCAAAAATGAGGTCAACAAATGGACCCCCAATAGGTGTGGTGAGCTAACGGAGCACACCGCGCGTATTGGCGTTGACCGAAGCGATCAACAAAACCAATACAGATGTCCAAGTGACGAACTTAGGACGAAGTAGAAGAGTTTCCGCTGGGGAGTAGCAAGTATATCTCTCGAAGTCGGAGATTCCCGAACTCTCGCCTGGGGAAAGGAAAAAAGAGGTGAATCCCAAATCACATGATCCGGGGAATTCAATTTAGATTTTATTTTGTTTTAGTTTAAGTTTGACGTGTGAGTTTAGATTTTAGTTTGGAGTTTCAATTTAGATTGAAGTTTGTCAAGATTAATTTGAAGGGATTTGATTTGAAATGAAAATTGGAATTCTGAGGTTGTAGATTTAACATCTTCAACCTCGAAAGAAAATTGAATTGATCGGATTGAATCATTACAATGAGGAAAGATCTCAGAGTAATGCGGTATCGGATGTAAAATCCTTAACCCTAAGAGTTTGATTTTGATGTATTTCATCGCAATAGGGAAAGAATCCTAAAGCAATGCAGATCTCGGATGTAAATCCTCAACCCAAAAGTTTGAATTTTGATGTATTTCAGTGCAATAGAAAAGAATCCTAAAGGCAGCTGATGTAAAATCCACCCAAAGTTTGAATTTTGATGTACTTCAGCAATAGGAAGAATCCTAAAGCAATGGATGTAAAATCCTCGACCCAAAAGTTTTGAATTTGATGTATTTCAATGCAATAGGAAGAATCCTAAAGCAGAGTGCAGTCTTGGATGTAAAATCCTCGACCCAAAAGTTTGAATTTGATGTACTTCAAAGGCAACAGAAAAGAATCCTAAAGCAAGGCAGTCTTGGATGTAAAATCCTCGACCCAAAAGTTTGAATTTGATGTACTTCGATGCAATAGGAAAGAATCCTAAAGGCAGTCTGATGTAAAATCCTCGACCAAAGGTCAATTGATGTACTCAGGCAATAGAAAGAATCCTAGCAAGGGTCTTGGATGTAAAATCCTCGACCCAAAAGTTCGAATTTGATGTACTTCAAAGTGCAATAGGAAAGAATCCTAAAGGCAAGGCAGTCTTGGATGTAAAATCCTCGACCCAAAAGGTTGAATTTGATGTATTTCAAAGGCAATAGGAAAAGAATCCTAAGCAAAGGTACTTGGATGTAAAATCCTCGACCCAAAAGTTTTGAATTTGATTGAGATTTGAAATCCGGAAAGATTGAATTTGAGATTTGGAAGGATGAGTTCGAACTCGATCGAAATTTGATTTAAGATTTGATTTGAAATTTGGAAGATCGAATTTGAAATTTGATCGAGATTGGATTTGAAATTTGATCGAGAATTTGATTCGAGATTTGAAAAGATCAAATTTGAAATTTGATCGAGAGTGGATTTGGAATTTGATTGAGAATTTGATTTGAGATTTGAAAAGATTGGAATTTGATTCGGAATTTGGAAAGATTGAATTTGAAATTCGATTTGAAATTTGGAAAGATGGAATTTAAGATTTGTGTTGATTTCGTTTATCTTTTAATGGTTCAAATTTTATTTTATCGTTTATTTAATGTTCATGTGAATTTGGTGTTTGTCATTTTTTTAAGATTTTTTTTTTTTTTTTTTTTAGGAAAGTTTTCTCTTATTCTTTTTTTTCTTTATTTCTTTTCTGTTCTTTGTTCGAAGTTCATTTAACTTTAATGGTGTTTCCAATCAATTTGCACAAAAGAGGTGAAGGCCAAAAACGTGACATGGTCACTTTCATTCCAATCATGTTAAAAATACATCATACAACTCGATCTGGAATACATTTCATACAATCCATGTAGACTCAAAACGGACTCGTGTATGATCTTTGTTGGTCCATCAAAAGAAGCATTTGTCAAAAAATCCATGTCTGAATAGTGGGGTACATGGTTAATAACATCACCTTCCAAGTCATCCCTGGCAAGGATGCCGGCTGGATGTACGTTGGAGGTGTGATATTTCCCATGTAACTCACAGCTCGTAAGGCCGGAGGTTCTCTAGCTCTGGGTCTAGTTGGAAATGATAAGGTATCTTGCCGTCGTCCATTCTCCCGAAAGTAACCGAGATCCGCTCCACCGGCACTCCCGGTATGCAATGCTTAGCGATATCCGCTCCGTTGCCCTTCGCATCATGACGGAACCCACCGGTAAAGGTATCTTCATCGGCCCTCGGAACTCACCCGGGCTCGCTATCCGGAGGTCGGATCCGAACATGATGTCACACTCGTTCAAGAAAGAGACCGTGCGAAAGGTCCGACGAAGTCGTGGTGATCTATATGTGGGGGTATGCGATCACCCCGTTTGTAGATGTTGATAATGCAGTTATCGGGTATGCAATCTGCCGGCGTACCCTCCATGTTATCAATCTTTTTACCATTCTCCCGATGACTAATGGCATCGGATCTACTTGACCATGACGGAGTATCCCTGTGGGTTTCCCTTCCCGTCTTCAAGAAAGTTTTAGCAAGCATCCGCATTGTATTGTGATTCTTCCCTTCCCCGGCATCCATCTCCGGGTTCCGAGTAGGTATTTTCCCTTAGGCGGCCTCGCTCGGCCCATTCTTTTTAAATCCCGGATACAATCCACGATTTGCCGTTGTTCATACTCCGAGAATACGCTCGGCATGTAGCTCGAGGCCCTCTAGTATGTTGATTCTTCTTCCTTTAATTCTCTCGAAGTATTCAAAGGTTTTCTTTTCAACATTTTGCATCCTCTCCAGCTCGTATTCCGGAATGATCCGCGATGGCGAGGCCTTGTGACATATTGTGGGATATATGGTTCAATCCCTTCACGTTCCCCCGCATACCTCGGCTCCTCGTGGATGATGCTCCGTCGGACATCCCCGGGGTTGCTTCGCAACAAGGTCATGCATTATCGGTGGTTCTATCCGTGGCGTGGTAGCCTTCTTTCTTCTGATCTTCCGGGGATTTCCCCGATTCTTTCTCGTTATCCTAGGAGCCGGCCTCCTTTCTTCGGTGTTCCCGGTGAACCGGTGTCCTTGAAATGTGTGTGCCGGCATTAGCAATTGTCTCGTCGCGCTGGTCCGCGCCTAGTTTTGTTAACATCTTACGGATACGACGATTCTTATTTCTTCGTTGCGCTGGCCGTGAGAGTAGCTCTCCGCACTTCTGAATCTCTCGCGGGCGCGGCGTCGACAAGCCCGCCCTCCGCCGTAGCGACTACGGACTTCATTTTCTTATCTTCTTCGGTGTTTGCTTTTCTTTTCTTGTTGTTGGATTGGTGGCTTGGGCCACCCACTTTCATCACTCGTCCGCCCAGGCAGTTCTTCTCGATCAACCGGGACCCGACCACTTTCCTCGTATCGTAGGCCTCGCCGGTGCGAAATCCGAGTCAATCTCGATTATCGCTCCATCTTTCACCCTCTTTTCATCGAGTGCAAGGCTTACGCCATTCTTAAAGTTCAGGAGCAACCGCCCGTTCGACATTTCCCTGCGAAAAGACAAGGAAAAGGATCAGGGGCTGTACTAAGAACAAGAACATTAAGAAAATGTTTATTAAAGAGATTCTTTTTTATATAAATTTTTTATTTTCAAATTTAACAGGAATGAAGTAGAATAAGATCGTGGAAGAGACTTTGATTTGGAAAGGAAAACAAGGAAAACTTTATTATCATGATTTTATTTATTTTAACACATTTTATTATTTTTGGGTTCGGACCCAATCATAAGTAATTACTTCGCCCGTGTTTCTTAGGGATGAAGAATTCATTCCTTCGAAACATCAGGTAGCGTAATACTTTTTCAAGTATCGTCCGTTGATCGGAAGCATATGTCGTTCTCCCCGGCAATTCACTAAGCCGGTAGGAACCTCCCGAGTATACCGCTTCAACCACAAACGGTCCTTCCCAAGTGGGTTCAAATTTTCCTCCTATCTTGCGGTGTGCAAGAATAGGTCTCTCGAGAACGAGAACTAAGTCACCAACTTTGAAGGTTCTTGGCGGACTCGGCTTGTCATGGGCTTAAACCATCTTAGCTTGGTATAGTTCTAAATTCCGTTGCGCCGCAAGTCTTTTCCCTTCCAAGCTTTCTAATTCTTCGAGTCGTAATCCGGCGTTTTCTTCGTCGTGATCTTGTTTGCAACCGCAATTCTAAGTGAAGGAAGCCGAACCTCTAAAGGTAACACTGCCTCGGACCCATACGCTAGAGCGTAAGGTGTAGCTTGAGTAGGAGTTCTGAAGGTTGTTCGGTAGGCCCATAAGGCTTCTAACAATTTCTCGTGCCAATTTATCTTATTATCGTCCAAGGTTTTCTTTAAGATTTGAACGAGAGTTTTATTAAAAGCCTCAGCGAGACCGTTTGCTCTTGGGAAGTAAATTGTTAAGTATCGCCGATCGATTCCGTGTCTCCCGACAAAATTGTTGATTTGTGTGCTTCCGAATGCCGACCCATTATCCGAGATGATCTCGCGCGGCACTCCGAAACGGTAGACAACTTGGTTCTCGAAAACCGTAGCACGTGGTGTGCTTTCACTTCTCTAAGTGGAACCGCTTCGCCCACTTGGAAAAGTAATCTGTAGCCGCAAGAATGAAACAATGTCCTTTCGAAGATGGTGGTTCTATCGGACCCACTATATCTGTGCCCCAACATTCAAGTGGCCACGACGCAATTGTCGGATGTAGCACATTTGGAGGTTGGTGTAGAACCACTCCGTGCACTCGGCATTGGTGACGGCTCTTGGCGATTTTCATGCGATCGGCCATCATCGAGGGCCGTAGTACCCTAGTCTTTTAATTTTCATTTTCATCTTCGGACCCGACTGGTGAGCGCCACAGAGTCCTGAATGCACCTCTTTAACAATTTCACGGGCCTCGGACCCGCTTAGGCACCTTAGCCACATTTGATCAAAAGACCTTCTGTATAATGTGTTGTTTATTAATGCGTAGGATAGAGTTCTTTTCTTGATCTGATGGGCTAGCGACCTATCGTCTGGTAGCTTTCCGTTTGCGGTGTAGTTTATCAATGGCCGTCGCCAATCTTCTCGTGTTTTCTCGTCACCGCCGCAACCGATTCTTTTTCTTTTTCTCGATTTGTGTATTGTGTCCATGTCGAGCCGTGATAGGACTCGACGTCCGTGAACCGACACTTCTACCGATTCATCTTGCAAACGTGCGAATTCTTTTGCGAGACGGGCTAAAGCATCCGCTAAAGCATTTTCTTTTCTCGGGAATTTTGTAGATCGTCACATTTGGAATCCGTTCCAACAAACTGTATGGCATACCGGAAGTATTGTTCGAGTCTTGGCTTTAAAATTCGTATTGTCCGGCGATCCGTTGAATGATTAACCGTGAATCCCCGTAGATGTTGATGTCTCGTTATCCCCATTTGAATAGTTAATTCCAGTCCCGTTATGAGGGCTTCGTATTCCGCTTCGTTGTTTGTACACGGTTCCGTCAAGTGGTAGGAGTATCTTAACATTCCCCGCTCCGGTGTTATAAAGATTAGCCCGATTCCCGCCTTACGGGCACTATCACTTGCGATTCTTCGTCTTTGTGTGCCGAAGATGCTCCGTCGAAATATAATTCTCAACGTCGATCATCGGTGGTCTTCTAGGTTCATTATTTTTTCATCCGGCAAATCATCATCGAGAGGAGATTCGCCGGCAAAGGGTGTGCCGCGAGGAAGTCCGCTAAGACTTGTCCCTTTACGGCACGCAGAGGCACGAAAGTTATATCGAATTGCAATAATATCATCGACCATCCGGCAAGTCTGCCGGAAAGTGTTGGACGAGTCATCAAGTATTGCAATGGATTAAACTTCGAGATCAGGTTGACCTTATGAGAAAGCATGTAGTGCCTGAGCTTTTGAGCGGTGAAGATCAGGGCTAAACAATGCTTTTCAATTGCGGGATACCTTACTTCCGTCGGAAGTAAATGACGGCTTAAGTAGTAAAGAGCATTTTCTTTACCCTCATCATTGACCCGGCCAACGTGGCTCCGAGAGAGTCGTCTAAAGCCGCGGTGTAAAGCATCGCCGGTCTACTCCGAGACTCGGGTCGCTAAGACAGGAGGTGTCATTAAATATTGTTTAATGTCCTCGAAGGCCTTCTAGCATTTCTCTTCCCAAATAAATTTGGCGTCCTTTTTAACTAAGTGCCGAGAAAGGCCGACACTTACCCGACAGGTTCGAGATAAAGCGTCGAAGATATGCCAGCTTCCCTTGAAAAGATCGTAGTTGTTTTAAGGTTTCTGGGAGGCGGCATTTCTAAGATAGCTTTAATCTTTTCCGGGTCGATTTCAATTCCACGATGTCGGACAATGAACCCTAAGAATTTCCCGGAGGTGACGCCGAAGGCGCATTTTAAGGGATTCATCTTAAGGTTAAATTGTCTTAATCGTTCGAAAACAATTCTCAAATCATACAAGTGGTTTTCCTTTACTTTGCTTTTGATGACCACATCGTCCACGTAGCATTCGACTTGATTGTGGATGAGATCATCAAAAATTCTTGTCATTGCTCTCCGGTAGGTTGCTCCCGCGTTCTTCAGTCCGAATGGCATCACTGTGTAGCAAAATACTCCGATCGGCGTTCTGAATGTTGTAAGCTTTTCATCTTATGGAGCCATTTTTATCTGGTTTTATCCTGAAGATCCATCCATGAACGAGAATATTTCATGTGTTGAAGCAATGTCGATCATTAATTCTGGGATCGGTAGAGGGAATTCATCCTTTCGGACATGCCTTGTTTAAATCTCTCGAAGTCCACACAAATTCCGATCCGACCATTCTTCTTTCGACTGGCACCACATTAGCTAGCCAAGTTGGGTATTGTTCTTCACGGACAAATTTAGCGTCTATTAGCTTTTTCACTTCGGCTATGACTTGTTGTTCGATTTCTAGACGCATTCTTCCGGGACCTTGTCCGACCGGGAACGTAGCAGGATCCACTCCTAGCTTATGGACCGCAACCTCTCGGAGCTAATCCCGGCATTTCATCATAGTTCCAAGCAAAACAAGTCTTTAAATTCCATTAACAACTTGATTATTTCTTCGGAGTCTTCTTTATCGAGTAAGGAGCTAACAAAGGTAGGCCTAGGCTCTTCGCTAGTACCTAAGTTAACTTCCGTTAACTCATCTATTGTAGATTTGATTTCTTCTTCGAATTCGGTGGAGCGTCTCCAATTTGTAAATCTTCGAGTTCGTCTGTAGTTTCCATGCAGTTTTCATTGGGCTCGCAAGTGACAACCAAGCAAAATTCAGTATCGTCAACTGACCCTACTGTGCCGAATCCGAGACCATGTTTTGAATTGGGTGGACGACCGGAGTTATTCCATAATTTTTCAAAATGTTGTGATTGGCCTTTTGTCCATTGTCGAGGTAAGAAACCACGTTGAATTAAATTTTGAACACAGGGAGAGTACCACTCAAAAGGTAATTCCATTAATTCCGATGAAGTGACATCTTCAAATTGTACATTATTTTCGCTTTGGAGGAAGAAGCACCGCGGTAGAACTTGATTGGCCTTGCACCGTCGTTACGTACCTCTTTGACCACCATACCCTCGATCTTATTAGAATGGATCGGGGTTAGGGTCATAGTATGTACGTAGTGGTTAATCTTCTCGTACATCGATTTATATTCTTCGTTCTTTTCATCTTCGAGGGAGATCTTGAATTGCTGCATCTTTCGACTTATTGTTGCTGCTTCTTGCTTGATTTCCTTTTCTTCTTCAGAACTATCATTCCAATCAACATTGATGGCTGGTTTCCTCTGTCCAACTATCCTAACGTCTCTACCACGACCTCGTCCCCGGCCTCGACCTCGGATGCGAGTTGTGGAGAAACCTTCACCATCTCGCCGTAAGGGAGTGGTGAGTGACTCGTTGGACTAGAACCTCGAGTTCTTCGTTGTCCCGAACTTTCTTTGCTTCATTTGTTACGATATCTCCGGAGAAGATCGTTTTCTTGGCGGTGTATAATAAGCCGCATCTTCATGGATTCCAATCTCATGTACGGAGAATGGTTGCAAGTCACCTTTGATGCACTCGTTCCCCTCCATCGTAGTATTTGATGCACCGATGCGGAGACGATGGTACCATCCCGTTTTCATATATCCATGGTCGTCCCGCAGAGCGTTGAACGATGTTTCGAATCGATTATGTGAAATTTTGCGGTTGTCTTTGTTAAGTCACCGGTCTTCATCGATAGCGTTATTGACCCTAGTGGCTCTTTCTTCTTTCTCGGTTGAATCCTCTTAATAACATTTTGTCGGCCTCGAGCTCACGAGCATCAATTTCCAAGTATGCTAGTGTTCGAAGACTCATTATGTTGATTGATGCTCCCGGATCCACCAATACTCCGGAGAGCGTAAACTTCCCAATTGTAATCGAAATGTACAACGGTCGGTCGTGATCTCGCTGTCCCAAGTAGTAAGTCACCGTCCGTGAAGGTAACGCCTCGTCGTTCCTTTAACGAGCAAACCTCATCTAAGGAATCTCCGGCCATTTGAGCTAAGCAAATTTCTCGGATCAAGTAAGGCCTCGATCGAGCTTCTCTCATCTCCTTTGATAAGATGAGAGCATCGTAAATGCTCGCCTTGGCCGGTAGTTTCCTAAGATGGGCTAGCACGTTGTAGTCCACCTTGTTCTCATGCGTCTCGGCTTCTTCTCGAACGGGTATTTCTTCCGTCGGGGTTGGTTCTTCTTGAACAACCACCGCTTTCCTTTGTCTTTTGGACCCATTCTTGGAGGTAGAACTTTTCCACTTCTTAAGTTGACTTCGTAATTTCTTCGAATCTAGTGTTGAACTTGCCGTGTCTCCTCCCGAATCGGAATGACGAGCTCTTCCGGATTATCTTCAAAATCGAAGGCTCTAACTCTATCGTAACTCGGAGCTCCTCGAAACTCACGCGATAGATCCGTTGCTTGTTGAACTCTCGTAGCCTCCTCGATGGATGTCTTCTTCGTTATTTTGCTCGTCGAGATCGTGTATGATTTGAGAATTGCTGTTGGTATTGAAGTCGATGTCCGGATTGTCGCTAGTTACGTAATCGTTAGAAACAGTCAAAACGTAGCCAATGCCATCACCCTTATCATTATATGATCCCACCGAAGTGAGCAGATGATCATACAAAATCAGAGGTTCGAGGGATTTCTCCCCCGAATCGGAAACAACTATCCTAGGATAAGCAGCTCCTAGTCTAGCCTTAGGAATCTCGGTCCCCTCTTCTTCGTCAATTTTCTTCTTTTCTTCGATCGTCTCCTGTCGAGGTGGTTCCTCTATTGCAAGTGATAATACCGGCTTAACAGGTCTCGAACTCGAATTGAAACTCGCACCGAAGCGGTTCGGATGTCGTCTAAAATCTTCTTCGAAGACCTCGTCCGTAGCGGTAGTCCATCCATCGTCGGCTGCATAGGGATCTATCGGAATGACGGGATCGGCTGAGATAACATTGACGGAACCTCCTTTCCGGGGTTCCTTCATGTACTCCTTCGGGATTGTTATATTTCCTTTCCGAAGGTTGTCGCTGAGCCAACTTTTAAAAGTAATGCAATCTTCTATCTTGTGCCCAAGCATCCGTGGTAGGGGCAAAAGTTGGGATCACCGTTCTTGTTGACTTCCTCCGGTCTTTTAGGTTCCGGCGCACTGGAAATCCGGAGTCTTCATTAGGCTACGGAACATTTTCGGTATCGCTTCATTTTTGAACGGATATTCTCTCGCTCGAAGCTCCCTTAATGTACGTTGCGGACGAGGCGGTTGTTCATACCTGCGGAGACGACCGATAGCCGGACCGGGGTTGTCGGTAATTCTGTTGTGGTTGCCGCGGCCGTTCCGGTGGTATTTGCATCGGTTGCTTACCTTTATCGACTGCTGCAATGATCCCGGATTTCTTTTCGAAGGTCTTCACCGGCTTCTGCTTGTCCGTCTTATCGGCAAAACATAATTGCTTCGCCTCTTCTTGCAAGCTTCCGGCCTTGCTTAACAACTTCTCAAAAGTCTTAATAGTGAATCCTTTGAGGAGAAGTGCTATCGGGCCGTGAATGCTTTTAAGCAAGATGCCGATCGCATGTTGTTCTCGCAGCTAGTGGTTCACACTTCATACTTAAATTTCTCCATCGAAGTATGTAATCCACCAAAGTTTCATTCGGCCTTTGTTTCTCTACCACTAAATCACCTATAGTGATGTGGTGCCGAGCTTCGGCAAATCTCTTGATGAAGAGGCTCTCTAGCTCGAAAATGTCTTCACCGAGCCATCGGGTAATCCCGCATACCGGCC
>JAKZJZ010002156.1:0-19675 GCA_022702705.1 Papilionanthe hookeriana x Papilionanthe teres
TTTCGTCCCGAAGAAAAGAAGCATAACTCGAGACCGACAACCTGAATCTACCTCTGCGAAATGGAAGCCCCGAAATCGATTTTCTCCTTCACCAACGGACCGGACTTCGCCGTCTATAAGGATGAGCCGCCCGACAATGGGGTCATCCGATTTGGACAGTGGATTCGAAAACACGAACGTCAAAGTCACCGACGTCTCCTCTTCGCACCGACGAACATGGTATCCGGCCGAGGAACCACCGCTCGAGTTCAACCTCAGTCGACCCAAGAGTTTCCTCCCCCGCAAAGGGTCCCGATCAGAGGAGCATCGCCGTCCGCCAGGAGGACCGTTCACTCACTCCCACTCGGTCTAGTCTAGCTTCGCACCTACCCCGACTCTCCGCCAAATCAAAGGGGAAAGAAATCCGTAACTATGACAAACCCGTTACACGCGGAGGGTACCGGTCTTCCCAGTAAGACCTTCTCGTCTTCGAAATCGGTCCGCCCAAAGATTCCGTCGGCCGACAAAGACCCAAAGAAGAAATAGAAATGAAGGATCGCCAGTGAAGCCGTAGCCGCCGAGATCGGCTTCCCGAGGAAATTCCGCAGCTGCCGAATATACACCGCCACCGAATATACACCACCGCCCGACTACATACCACTTCTTGAGAGGAAGCAGTGTTCCATCCCCTCTCCGCCGCAGGGACGAGGAGAATGTTCGCAAGATCGCCGCCACATTACTCCCGCCCGCATACTACAACGATAGCCGCAAGAAAAGAACTAGAACTACGCCGTTCGCTTCGACCGCAAACTTTGCGGTAAAAGCTCGCAAGGAAGGAAAACTCGCCCCATGCTCTGAAATTCTACGAAGGATAGGACAAAGGTGCTGCCAAATCCCGTCTCGGGCCCCGAGTAGAACCCGCCGTCATGATGAAAAGCCAAGCAAGAGGAATGAAGGCTAGCCCGCCCGTCGTAAGTATCGGATTGCATGATAGGGAGGACACCACCTTCCAAAGATTGGCCGATGAGACCATCTCGGGTCATAGACCTTCCGTCGCTGAAGGATGGTGCGAGCGTCCCACTACTGCGGGCAACGAGATCGAAACAACAACTCGAGAGAGAAAGTCTCGCCAGAGGCCGGAATCGAAGAAAGTGCTACCGCGATGAAGGGGACTCGTGGAAAAGGACCCGCAACCATCGCACGACAACCACAAAGATACGTCAGAAAGCTCCGCTAGAAGATGCCATGGAAAAGCCGAGAACCGACATCCGACGGCCGGCAAAAGAAAGAGAAGAAAAGTTCGGAGATGAGATCGACTCATCGTAATTCATGGACAATGAATATGCAAATCAACATGGTCGAGACATGAGCTTCATCGCCTTCTAAGGTGCTCCCAGCACCGGCAGAAGAGAGGAGCCGTAACCGATGAAGAGACAACTTCAGGAAAGACGACACGATCGCTCAAATGGCGAAGAGGATGGAAGAGATGGCCATAGCCCGGCCACTCTCCAGAGTCAAGTACAACCACATGGAGAGACACCCCCAGAAGTCATTCACATCGTACCTGAGGAAAGGAGATTACATCCGTCAATCGAGATGACCACATCAAAAGGATACAAGACAAAGTATGATCCCCGAAAAGGATATCAAGAACTTCGCAGTGCAAGAGCAGTGCGAGAAGCCTTAGCACAATCGAAGAACGGACATCCATTCGGACGGGTAGCACTTACCTCAAGAATTCGACGCCGTCCAATACCCGAAGGCTTCGTACCACCTCCGTTTAAGACCTTCGACGGAGTCCGGAACCCCCGACAAGCATGTCGCACACTTTCGTGCCGGCCTGTTGCAATGCCGGGCGGAGCGATGCGCTACTCTTCCGAGCAGCCTGTTAAGCAACGTCAGAATCGCCTTCGACCGGTATGCGAGTTACCCAATGGTTCCGCGAAGACATTCTCGTAGCCAGAGAGCCTCTTCATTAAGCGATTCGTCGGAGTTTCAAGCACCACATCACTATAAAGGATTTAGCGGTAGAGAAACAAAGGCCGAATGAAACTCTAGTGGATCACATACTGACTGGAGAAATTTAAGTATGAAGTGTGAACCACAACCGCAAGAACAACATGCAACGAGCATCTCGCTTAAAAGCATTCACTGCCCGATAAGCACTTCTCCTCAAGGGATTCACTATTAAGACTTTCGAGAAGTTGTTAAGCAAGGCCTGAAGCTTGCAAGAAGAGGCGAAGCAATTAAGTTTTGCACGATAAGATGGACAAGGCGTGCCTGTGAAGACCTTCGAGAAGAAATCCGGATCGCTGCAGTTAGCCGACAAGGGCAAACAACCGATGCAAATACCACCGTAACGGCCGCAAGAACTACAACAAAATTACCAAAGAACCCCGATCCAATTATCACTGTCTCCGCAAAGATGAACAACCGTCCCGTCCGCAACGTACATCGAGGGAGCTTCGAGCAGAGAATACCCATTCAAAAATGAAGCAAGACATCAAGATGTTCCGTGAATTAATGAAAACCTGTATTTCCAAACCGCGTAGCCCAAAAGACTCGCAGAAGTCAACAAGAAAGGTGATCCCAACTTCTGCCTCTACCATCTGGATGCTCGGGCACAAGATAGTAAGACCGCATTACCTTCAAAAGTCGGCTCAATGACAACCTTCTGAAAGGAAATATAACAATCCCGAAGGAGTACATGAAGGAACCCCGTAAAGGAGGTTCCGTCAATGTTATCTCAACCGATCCCGTCATTCCGATAGATCCCTATGCAACCAACGATGGATGGACTACCGCTCCGGACAAGGTCTTCGAAGAAGATTTTAGATAACATCCGAACCGCGTCGTGCGAGCTTCAATTCGTAGTTCGAGACTCGTTAAACCGGCACTATCACTTGCGATAGAAGAACCACCTCGACAGAGACAATCGAAGAAAAGAAGAAAATTGACGAAGAAGAGGGACCGAGATTCCTAAGGCTGTACTGTGGGTCGCTTATCCTAGATAATTGCTTCCCGATTCGGGGAGAAATCCCTCGAACCTCCGATTTTGTATGATTATCCGCTCACTTCGGTGGGATCATATAATGATAAGGGTGATGGCGTTGGCTACGTTTTTGACTCGTTTCTAATGATTACGTAACTAACGACAATCCGGGCGTCGATTTCGATACCAACAACAATTCTCAAATCATACAAGATCTCGACGATCAAAATGACGAAGAAGGCATCCATCAAGGAGGCTACGAGAGTTCAACAAGCAACGAATCTATCCGTGAGTTTCGAGGAGCTCCAGCTACGACAGAAGTTGGAGCCTTCAGATTTGGAAGATAATCCGTAAGAGCCGCCATTCCGATTCGTGAGGAGACACCGACAAACTCAACACTAGATTCGTAAGAAATTACGATGCTCAACTCGAGAAGTGGAAGAGTTCTACCTCCGAGAATGGGTCCAAAAGACAAAGGAAAGCAGTGGTCGTTCAAGAAGAACCAACCTCAGCAGAAGAAATACCCGTTCGAGAAGAAGCCGAGACGCATGGAAACAAAGCTGGACTACAACGTGCTAGCCCATCTTAGGAAACTACCGCACAACCGAGCATTTACGATGCTCTCATCTTATCAAAGGAGATGAGGGAAGCTCGATCAAGGCCTTACTTCGATCCGGAAATTCACGTAGCTCAAATGGCCGGAGATTCCTTAGATGAGGTTTGCTCGTTAAAAGAACAAGCAAGGTGTTACCTTCATCGACAATGACCTACTACTCGGATGCCAGTATCACAACCGACCGTTGTACATTTCGGCCGACAATCGGGAAGTTTACGCTCTCCGCAGTATTGCGTAGATCCGTGAGCATCAATCAATATAACGAGTCTTCGAACACTAACGATACTTGAAATCGATGCTCGCGAGCTCGAGGCCGACAAAATGTTATTAAGAGGATTCAACCGTAAAGGAGAAAGAGCCCTCGGTCAATAACGCTACCGATAAAAACCGGTGACTTAGCAAAGACAACCGCAAAATTTCATATAATCGATTCAAAAACGTCGTTCAACGCTCTACTCGGGCCGACCATGGATACATGAAAACAGATGGTACCATCATCTCTCGCATCAGTTGCATCAAATACTACGATGGAGGAGAACAACGGCATCAAAGGAGACTTGCAACCATTCTCCGTACATGAAATCGGAATCCATGAAGATGCACCTTATTATGCACCGCCAAAGAAAACGATCTTCCCGCAGATACCGTAACAAGTGAAGCAAAGAAAGTTCGAGACAACGAAGAACCCGAAGTTCTAGTCCAACAGCCACCACCACTCCCTTCCGGCGAGATGGTGAAGGTTTCTTCACAACTCGCATCCGAGGTCGAGGCCGGGACGAGGCCGTGGTAGAGACACTGTAGACAACCGGACTGAGGAAACCAGCCCATCAATGTTGATCGGGAAGATAGTTCCGAAGAAGAAAAAGAAATCAAGCAAGAAGCAAACGACAATAAGTCGAAAGAAGCCGCAATACAAGATCTCCTCGAAGATGAAGAGAACGAAGAATACAAATCAATGTACGAGAAGATTAACCACTACGTACATACTATGACCCTAACTCCGATCCATTCTAATAAGATCGAGGGTATGGAGGTCAAAGAGGTACGTAGTGATCGTGCAAAGCCGATCAAATCTCTACCGCGGTGCTTCTTCCTCCAAAACTCGAAAATAATGTACAATTCGAAGATGTCACTTCATCGAATTAATGGAATTACCTTTGAGTGGTACTCTCCCGTGTTCGAAATTTAATTCAACGTGGTTTCTTACCTCGACAACGGACAAAAGGCCAATCACAACATTTTGAAAAATTATGAAATAACTCCGCCGTCCTCCCAATTCAAAATATGGACTCTGGATTCGCACAAGTAGGGTCAGCTGACAATACCGAATTTTGCTTGGTTCTCACTGCAAGTCCAATGAAAACTCGTATGGAAACTACGTACGAACTCGAAGATTTACAAATCTGGAGACACTCCACCAGAACTCAAGAAGAAATTAAATCCATTAATACGAGTTAACTGAAGTTAACTTAGTACTAACAAAGAGTCTAGACCTACTTTTGTTAGCTCCTTACTCAATAAAGAAGACTCCGAAGAAATAATCAAGTTATTAATGGAATTTAAGGACCGTTTTGCTTCGGAGCTACGATGAAATGCCAGGATTAGCTCCGAGGTCGCAGCCCACAAGCTAGGAGTGGATCCTACTGCTCCAACGCACAAGGTCCCGTAAGAATGCGTCTAGAAATCGAACAACAAGTCATAACCGAGTTAAAAAGCTAATAGACGCTAAATTTGTCCGTGAAGAACAATACCCGACCTCGGTTAGCCAATGTGGTGCCGATAAAGAAGAATGGTCAAACTGAATTTGTGCAGACTTCGCAGATTTAAACAAGGCATGTCCAAAAGATGAATTCCCTCTACCGATCCCGGAACCGATGATCGATATCGCTTCGACACATGAAATATTCTCATTCATGGATGGATCTTCATGATACAACCAGATAAAAATGGCTCCGTAAGATGAAAAGCTTACAAAGATTCGTAACGCCGATCGGAGTATTTTGCTACACAAGTGATGCCATTCGGATCGAAGAACGCAGGAGCAACCTACCAAAGAGCAATGACAAGAATTTTCGATGATCTCATCCACAATCAAGTCGAGTGCTACGTGGACGATGTCGTCATCAAAAGCAAAGTAAAGGAAAAACCACTCGTATGATTTGAGAATCGTTTTCGAACGATTAAGACAATTTAACCTTAAGATGAATCCCTTAAAATGCGCCTGCGTCACCTCCGGAAATTCTTAGATTCTTCGTCCGACATCGTGGAATTGAAATCGACCCGGAGAAGATTAAAGCCATCTTAGAAATGCCGCCTCCCAAAACCTTAAAACAACTACGATCTTTTCAAGGGAAGTCGGCATATCTTCGACGCTTTATCTCAAACATGTCGTAGGTGTCAGCCTTTCTCGCACTAGTTAAAAAGGACGCCAAATTTATTTCGGAAGAGAAATGCCGAAGGCCTTCGAAGACATTAAACAATATTTAATGACACCTCCCGTCTTAGCAGCCCCGGCCTCAGTAGCATCACCGACATACTTTACACCGCGGCTTTGAGATGACTTTCTGAGCCCCGTTAGCCTCATGTCAATGATGAGGGTAAAGAAAATGCTCTTTACTACTTAAGCCGTCGTTTACTCCCGACTGAAGTAAGGTATCCCGCAATCGAAAAGCATTGTTCGTCCCCGATCTTCACCGCTCAAAAGCTCGTGCACTACATGCTTTCTCATAAGGTCAACTCGATTTCGAAGTTTAATCCATCGCAATACTCGATGACTCGTCCAACACTTTCCGGCGTACTTGCCAGATGGTCAATGATATTATCGCAATTCGATATAACTTTCGTGCCTCCGCGTGCCGTAAAGGGACAAGTCTTAGCAGACTTCTCGCAAAGACACCCTTTCGGCTGCTGAATTCTCCTCTCAACGACGATCCGCCGTATGAACAAATAATGAACTTAGAAGACCTCGATGATCGACGTTGGGAATTATATTTCGACGAGCATCTTCAAGCACACAAAGACGAAGAATCGCAAGTGATAAAGTGCCCTGCAAGGCAGAATCCGAGCTAATCTTTATAACACCGTGAGCGGGGATGTTAAGATACTCCTACCACTCGACGTAACCGTGTACAAACAACGAAGCGAATACGAAGCCCTCATAACTGGGATTGGAATTAACCATTCAAATCGGGATAACAGTACATCAACATCTACGGATTCACAAGTTAATCATTCAACTGATCGCTGGACAAGACAAAACTCTAAAGCCAAGACTCGAACAATACTTCCAAGCATGCCATGCAATTGCTGAATGTATTCCAAATGTGACAATCTACAAAATTCCTAGAAAAGAGAATGCTTTAACAGATGCTTTAAATTCGTCTCGCAAAAGAATTTGCTCGTTTGCAAGATGAATCGTTGAAGTGTCAGCTCACCTGACGTCGAGTCCTATCACAACTCGACATAGACACAATACACAAATCGCCAAAAGAAAAAGAATCAACATGCAAGAAGGATGTAAAAACACGTAAGATCGGCGATGCACCATCGATGACTACCCGCAAACAGAAAGCTACCGTGACGATAGGTCGCCGGCCCATCGATCAAGAAATGAACTCCGTCTTAAGCATTAATAAACAACACATTATACGTATGTCTTTTGATCAAATGCGGCTAAGGTGCCTAAGCGGTCCGAGGCCCGTGAAATTGTTAAAGAGGTACATTCAGACTCCGTGGTGCTCACCACGGTCCAAAAATGAAGATGAAAATTAAAAGACTAGGGTACTACCGGCCCCTCAATGATGACCGACCGCATGAAAATCGCCAAGAGTCGTCATCAATGCCAAGTGCACGGAGTGGTTCTACACCAACCTCCAAATGTGCCGCACCCGACAATCGCGTGCGGCCATTCTCAATGTCAGGTACGATATAATGGGTCCAATGAACCACCATCTTCGAAAGGACATCGTTTCATTCTTGCTGCACAGACATTTTTCCAAGTGGCAGTGCAGGCCCACTTGAGAGAAGTGAAAGCACACCACGTGGCTTCAGCTTTTCAAGAACCAAGTTGTCTACCGTTTCTGAGTGCCGCGCAGATCATCTCGTATAATCGGCCAAGATTCGAAGCACGCAAATCAACAATTTTGTCGGAGACACGAATCGACCGGCGATACTCAACAATTTACTACCCAAGAGCAAACGGCCTCGCCGAGGCTTTTAATAAAACTCTCGTTCAAATCTTAAAGAAAACCTCGACGATAATAAGAGAAATTGGGCACGAGAAATTGTTAGAGCCTTGCGTGCCTACCGGACAACCTTCGTAACTCCTACTCAAGCTACACCTTACGCTCCGTGTAATGGGTCCGAGGCAAGCAGTTACCTTTAGAGGTTCGGCCTTCCTTCACTCGTAATCGCAAGCTTGCAAACAAGATCACGACGTGAAGAAAACGCCAGATTACGACTCGAAGAATTAGAAAGCTTGAAGGGAAAAGACTTGCAACGTACAATGCATTTAGAACTATACCAAGCTAAGATGGTTCAAGCCCACGACAAACCGGGTCCGCCCAAGAACCTTCAAAGTTAGTGACTTAGCTCTCGTTTCAAGAGACCTATTCTCGCACACCGCAAGATAAGAGGAAAATTCGAACCCACTTGGGAGGACCGCTCGTGGTCAAGCAAGATACTCGTGAGGTTCCTACCAGCTGTAGTTGAATCGCCGGTGAGAACGACATATGCTTCCGATCAACTGGACGATACTCGAAAAGTATTACGCTACTCGATGTTTCGAAGGAATGAATCCTTCATCCCTAAGAAACACTGGCAAAGTAATTACTTATGATCGTGTCCGAACCCAAAAATAATAAAATGTGCTAAGATAAATAAAGTCATGATAATTAAGTTTTCCTTGTTTTCTTTTTCAAATCAAAATCTCTTCCCTCATTTTATCCTACTTCATTCCTGTTAAATTTCAAAATATAAGAATAATAAAAAATGTATCTTTAATAAAACATTTTCTTAATGTTCTTGTTCTTAGTACGGCCCCTGATCCTTTTCCTTGTCTTTTCGCAGGGAAATGTCGAACGGCCGTTGGTCTTGAACTTTAAGAATGGTGTAAGCCTCGCACTCGATGAAAAGAGGGTGAAAGATGGAGCGATAATCGAGATCGACTCGCATTTCGCACCGCAGCCTACAAGACGAGGAAAGTGACCGGGTCCCAGCTAACCGAGAAGAACTACCCGGCAGACAGCTGATGAAAGTGGGTGGCCCAAGCCACCAATCCAACAACAAGAAAAGAAAGGCAAACACCGAAGAAGACAAGAAAATGAAGTCCGTAGTCGCTTACAACGGAGGACAGTGCTTGTCGTCGCCGCGCCCGCAGAGATTCAAGAAGTTCGGAGGGCTACTCTCGCCCACGCAACGAAGGAATAAGAATCGCCGTATCCGTAAGATGTTAACAAAACTAGCCGCGGACCAACGCGACGAGACAATCGTCGATGCCAGACATACACTTCAAGGACACCGGTTCACCGTGAACTCGAAGAAAGGAGGCCACCTCCTAGAATAACGTAAAAGAACTGTGGAAATCTCCGTAAGATCGAAGAAAGAAGGCTACCACGCCACCGGATAGAATCACCGCAAAGTGCATGACCTTGTTGTGTATAACCCCGGGGATGTCCCGACGACATCATCCCCGAGGAGCCAAGGTGTGCGTGGGAACGCGAAGGGATCGAACCATATATCCCACAATATGTCACAAGGCCTCGCCATCCGCAGATCATTCCGAATACGAGCCGGAGAGAATGCGAATGTTGAAAAGAAAACTTTCGAATACTTCGAGAGAATTAAAGGAAGAAGAATCAACATACTAGAAGGCCTCGAGCTACACACCGACGTATTCTCGCAGTATGAACAACAAGAAATCGTGGATTGTATCCGGATCCGAAGAGAATGGGCCGAGCAAGCCGCCCGAGGGAAAACACATACTCGAACCCCGAAGATGGATGCCGTGGAAAGGAAGAATCACAATACAATGCGGATGCCGCTACAACTTCGTCGAAGATAGTAAAGGGAAACCCACCGGGATACTCCGTCATGGGCAAGTGGATCCGATGCCATTAGTTATCAAGAGAATGGTAAAAAGATTGATAACATGGAGGGTACCGCCAGCAGATTGCATACCCAATAGCCGCATCATCAACATCTACAAACAAGGTGACCGCATACCCCCACATATCGATCACCACGACTTCGTCGACCTTCGCACGGTCTCTTTCTGAATGAGTGTAACATCATGTTCGGATCCGACCTCCGGATAAGCAGAGTCCCGGTGAGTTCCGAGGGCCGTAGAAGATACCTCTACCGTGGGTTCCGTCATGATACCGGCAGGTAACGGAGCAGTATATCGCAAAGCATTGCATACCAGAGTGCCAATGAGCGAATCTCGCTACTTTCAGTGAGGATGGACGACAAAGAAAATACCTTACCATTTCCAACCGCACCCGTAGCCAGAGAACCTCCCGCCTAACGAGCTGCGAGTTACATGGGAAATATCACACCTCCAACGTACATCCAACCGCGATCCTTGCCAAGGATGGCTCGGAAGGTGATGTTATCGACCATGTACCTCACTATTCGTACATGGATTTTCGATGGATGATTCTTTTCGATGGATCAACAAAGATCATACACAAATTCGTTTCGAGTCTACATGGATTGTATGAAATATATTCCGCATCGAGTTGTACGACGTATTTTCAACATGATTGGAATGAAAGTGACCATGTCACGTTTTCGGCCTTCACCTCTTTTGTGCAAATTGATCGAGAAACGCCATTAAAGTTAAATGAACTTCGAACAAAGAACGTAAAAGAAATAAAACAAAAAAAGAGAATAAAAGAAAACTTTCTAAAAAAAAAATCTAAAAATGACAAACACCAAGTTCACATGAACATTAAATAAACAATAAAATAAAATTTGAACCATTAAAAGATAAACGAAATCAACACAAATCTCAAATTCAATCTTTCCGCATTCTAAATCTCTATCAAATCTCAAATCCGATCTTCTAGATCTCAAATCAAATCCTCAATCAAATTTCAAATCCACTCTCGATCAAATTTCAAATTCGATCTTTCCAAATTCCAAATCAAATCCTCAATCAAATTTCAAATCCAATCTCGATCAAGTTTCAAACTTGATCTTCCAAATTTCAAATCAAATCTTAAATCAAATTTCAATCGAGTTCAAACTCATCCTTCCAAATTTCAAATTCAATCTTTCCGCATCTCGAATCAAATATCAATCAAATTCAAATTTTTGGGTCGAGGATTTTACATCCAAGACTCGCACTCGCTTTAGGATTCTCTTCCTATCGCACCGAAATACATCAAAATTCAAACCTTTTGGGTCGAGGATTTTACATCCAAGATCGCACCGCTTTAGGATTCTTTTCCTATCGCACCGAAATACATCAAATTCAAACCTTTTGGGTCGAGGATTTTACATCCAAGACCGCACCGCTTTAGGATTCTTTTCCTATCGCACCGAAATACATCAAATTCAAACTCTTTTGGGTCGAGGATTTTACATCCAAGACCGCACTGCTTTAGGATCCTTTTCCTATCGCACCGAAATACATCAAAATTCAAACCTTTCGGGTCGAGGATTTTACATCCAAGATCGCACCGCTTTAGGATTCTTTTCCTATCGCACCGAAATACATCAAATTCAAACCTTTCGGGTCAAGGATTTTACATCCAAGACCGCACTCGCTTTAGGATCCTTTTCCTATCAGCACCGAAATACATCAAAATTCAAACTTTTGGGTCAAGGATTCTACATCCAAGACCGCACCGCTTTAGGATTCTTTTCCTATCGTACCGAAATACATCAAATTCAAACCTTTGGGTCAAGGATTCTACATCCAAGATCGCATCGCTTTAGGATTCTTTTCCTATTGCACCGAAATACATCAAATCAAACCTTTTGGGTCGAGGATTTTACATCCAAGACCGCATCGCTTTAGGATTCTTTCCCTATCAGCACCGAAATACATCAAATCAAACCTTTTGGGTCGAGGATTTTACATCCAAGACTCGCATCGCTTTAGGATTCTTTTCCTATCTGCACCGAAATACATCAAAATTCAAACTTTCGGGTCAAGGATTTACATCCGAGACTCGCACCGCTTTAGGATTCTTTTCCTATCGCACCGAAATACATCAAATTCAAACCTTTCGGGTCGAGGATTTTACATCCAAGACCGCACCGCTTTAGGATTCTTTCCCTATCAGCACCGAAATACATCAAATCAAACCTTTTGGGTCGAGGATTTTACATCCAAGACCGCACCGCTTTAGGATTCTTTCCCTATCGCACCGAAATACATCAAAATTCAAACTTTCGGGTCAAGGATTCTACATCCAAGACCGCACCGCTTTAGGATTCTTTCCCTATCGCACCGAAATACATCAAATTCAAACCTTTGGGTCGAGGATTTTACATCCAAGACCGCACTCGCTTTAGGATTCTTTTCCTATCGCACCGAAATACATCAAATCAAACCTTTTGGGTCAAGGATTCTACATCCAAGATCGCATCGCTTTAGGATTCTTTTCCTATCAGCACCGAAATACATCAAATTCAAACCTTTTGGGTCAAGGATTCTACATCCAAGACCGCACCGTTTAGGATTCTTTTCCTATCGCACCGAAATACATCAAATCAAACCTTTGGGTCGAGGATTTTACATCCAAGACCGCATCGCTTTAGGATTCTTTCCCTATCGCACCGAAATACATCAAATCAAAACTTTTGGGTCGAGGATTTCACATCCAAGACCGCACCGCTTTAGGATTCTTTTCCTATTGCACCGAAATACATCAAAATTCAACCTTTCGGGGTCGAGGATTTTACATCCGAGACCGCATTGCTTTAGATCTTTTCCCTATCGCAATGAAATACATCAAATCGAATTCAAACTTCGAGGTTAAGGATTTTACATCTAACACCGCATCGCTTCCGAGATCTCTTCTCATCGCAACGATTCAATCTAATCAATTCAGCTTTTCTTTCGAGGTCAAGATGTTACATCTAAAACCTCGAATTCCAATTCTCATTTCAAATCAAATCCTTCAAATTAATTTCGACAAACTTCAATCTAAATCGAAACTCCAAACTAAAATTTAAACTCACACATCAAAGCTTAAATTGAAACAAAATAAAATCTAAGTCGAAATTCCCCGCATCATGTGATTCGGGATTTACCTCCTTTTCCTTTCCCTGCCGAGAGTTCAAGAATCTCCTGCTCTGCAGATATACTCGACACTCCCCGCCAGAACTCTTCTACTTCGTCCTAAGTTCGTCACTCGGACATCCGTGTTGGTTTTGTTGATCGCTTCGGCCAACACCAATACGCGCGGTGTGCTCCGTCACCACCACACCTATCGGAGTCCATTTGTCGACCTCATTTTCGATGAGGTCTTCCCTTCTTCTTTTAGTGCTTAGGATCTAGCCTCAGCTTTTCCTTTCGACTATCTTAGAGGACTAGAATCGGGACCCGCCTTTTAGAAATTCAAACCACTTCTAAACTCCCCGCAAACTCCACAAACTCGACTCATAGACCCCTAATCACCTGTAGGGTCGAAATCAAATGTGGAAGTTTAAAGGACGAGTTCCTATAGACTCTTCGCCTTAGACTACCCCTGGCGACCCGGCCTCGTGAAGGGGCCGACTTACACTACACTTACACACTACATTTCCACACACTTTCTAAAACCACACCCATACCCAACTTAACCTCCTCGACTCATGTAGGCGATTCACATGGATGGTCCTTAACCCCTAAGCCCTCGCGCAAGAGGGTTGGGAACAACATAAATGAATGCCTCAAATGAGTCCTCTCATGGCTCATATGGGCTTGAAATGGTTTCATGGCTCAACCAAAATGATTTCTTTCCACCTAAATCCACCCAATCTTCAATTTCTCAAATTTTCAATTTTCGACTCTCGGGCCCTACACCTACTAAACCTACCCAAAACCCTCAAATTACCCAAATTTTTGCAAAATTTCCAAATTACCTAAAATTCTTCAAAATTATTCCCAAACATTTCTACACCACTCAAATTGACCATCTATATCCAAAAATACCAAAAATTCCAAGAAAACCTCCCAATACCCTCCAAATACCCAAAATACCCTTTCGACCCAAAAATCCAAAAATTCAGAAAATTCCCAGAAAATTCCAAAAAAATCCCAAATATTCCCAATTTCATTTTGTCCAACTACACCATGGGCCAATTTTGTCAATTTACCCTACTTTTGTCAAAACCCCCACTCAACCCATTTTAACCCAAAGTGAACCCAATGTCAAACCAAACCTACCCAATTGACCCCAATTTTGGTCCAATTCAATTCTAAACTTCAATTCAACACCCCCAATACCAATCTAGACCAAATCCAAGTCCAATTTGATTGACATTTGGATCCAATTCCACTTTTGGCCTTAAGGCCCATTTTTTGACTTAAGCCCAAACCTAACCCAAATGAACCCAAACCCCAAAATCAAAGCCCAACCAAAGTCAAAACCTCTTCGAAACACTCCCATAAACACTTCTCAACAATAATTCTGCATCAATTTCAACCCTAGCCCAACATTGGCCCAACTTGGCCCACTCGGACCTATATTGGCCCATTCACCAAAAGAATCCAAATCCAACCCAATTCAAGCCCAAACTACCCCAAATTTGCTTCAAGTTACTCATGACACATCCATGAGCTAAACCCAACAATTATTTGGCCCAACCTTTTACAAAAATTTTCATCCATGAACACATTCATAAACTTAAAAGCCCACTTCCCTTAAACCCTTCTAAAAGCCCATTTCCTTCAAAATTCAAAAGCCCAAATCTACCCTAAAGCCCACATGACATCTCCATTTGTCATCCATTTAATTAAATCCATTACCTAAGTCCTAAAATCATCATTGAATTATTCCAAATGAAGCTTCATCCAAATTCCCATCAAATTACCAAAAATTTCTTAAAACCCATTTTTATGAAATTGACTCAACTTTCCCCAAGCCAAAGACAAGCCATGCAAGCCATCGACAAGCCATATGAAGCCATGGGAGGCTTCGACATGTGACCATGCCATTAATGGTAAAAGGAGGGGCTCCTTTCCTAATCTTTCATTAAGCCTTTTTACCTTAAGCATGTCACACTCTAAACCATGCTTTGCCACCTAATCCTCGATGGAGACTCCACCACACACGTGAGGTCGACCAACCCGACCTCCTCAGCCCCAAAACCAGTGTCTGGAGGTGCACCCAACCCATTTGCATGGGTCGACCAAAATAAGCTAAAATGGCCCCTTCCCCTTTCTACTTCGATTCAACCACTTTACACATGGCATTTGCCAATCGCTTCACACTAAACCCCACACTCGACCCACCCGACTAAGATGGTGACTATTGCTCGGCCGGCCGGCCACCAGCCGCCGGAAAACACCATGGCCGAGAGCTCACATGCGAGCCAACATCGAAATTCTCACTTGCCGAGCCGCCCCATGCCGGCTGGTCACCATGGCCGTTTTTTCTCCTCACCGTAGCAAACTCGACCCCAAGCCCTAACTCCCCCTGGAGGCCCCTCACCCAGCTCTATTTAAACTCCACCCCTCTCGGCCATGAGAGGAGAAGAAGCACAAACCTTGCCAAAACTCGCCAAAATTGTTCCGTACCCTTCTCCATCCTTAGAAGCACTTCGATCCCCAATGAAATTCCCCTCGCCATTTCTCCTCCGTAAGCTCAATTTCGTAGTCAAATTCCACCCAAAACCGTGACACTTCTCCACAACTGAGCCAATTCCCAAATTGATTGGCTCTACACCTTCACTCGCACCAAAGGAAGGTGTCCACCATCAAAAGCCCCATCTCCGTGCCACCTGGCTTGCTCCAACTCTCCAAGCTTTGGATCGGATCGCCTGGTCGAAATCATATCCGTACAATTCACTGCACCAGAGACTTCATCTAGAGCTTCGCGGACCCAATCGAAGGTGCAACAACTCTCAGATCGAAGCCACACTTCTCTGAGCAAAGGTATGAGCTAACTCTTCATCCCGAGCTTCTGGAGATTCTCCATTTCAAATGCTTTAATTTCAATGCATGTTAACCGTATAGATGTGTTCGTCTCTTCAAGACGAATCCATGCAGCATAAGAACACGAAAATCCATCGAGAATCGAGCGAGAAATTGTGGATTAGAAGGTCGACGGCTCACGGTGCACACCTGCCGACGATGACTGTGAGCCGTTGCATTCGACGCGCGTATCGAGCGGACGGCTCGTGATCGCGCCGACTGGGGAATGTTACATGAACCGCGGGCCCGGACCGATCGACTCGGGATGGCGGCGCCCAATCGCAGTGCGCACACGTACCCCTTCTGAGCCGCCGATGCTCACCGGCGCCGACTGGATAAGTAGATAAATAGGGCATTTAATGCATTTATTAAATATCGAAACTTTAAAAATCCATATCTTCGTGTAGAAAAATCACAAAAATAAAATAAAAATACCTCTCGCTCAGTGAACAGAGGAGAATAATGTGGAAAAGAAATCATTTAATTTCATCAAGTATTTTATTTTTTATAATTTATTTACTCTCTGCATACATTTTAATTCTCCATGCATGTATACAATTCACCATGGCATGAGACCATGTGGCTTGAGCCTCCGAACTCGGGAACATTCCCCGAATTTTCCAAGGTCGTAGGCCATCCCTCGTGAAGAGTTATTTGATTTTTCAAATGCATGTCATCGTTTTGAGTATTTTAATTCCAAAAATTAGCATGTTGTGAAATAAATTCTAGAAAATTTGGTGATGTTCCTTATGACCGCAGAACTCTATGAAAAATGGATTTCGAGTTAATTCATTCAAAACAACTCTAATCTGGCTTAAACACCCAAAATAGTCTTTAATTAATTAGAGTTAACCAAGCATCAAATTGACTTGAAATCAATTCTCCACTGACCTTTAGGATCAGAGGAATCCACCATAAAAATTCGAGGTCAATTCGACTTGGTTAGCCCCACTAATCGGCCGAGTAAGTCACTTAGCCATTTTAAACTTTAAAAATTCATAACTTTTAAAATACTTTTCAAAAATTCACCAAATCGGTTTTGGAGCCTCTCTGATATCAGGGGAACCTAAGAAAATTAAAATTTCAATTTTCTAAAAAAGTTGATTTTTAATAATATTTTAATATTTTTAATAATTAAAAAATAATAAAAATCACAAAAATAATAAAATTCACCAAAATGTCACATTTTGAATTTTAATCACTTAGGAACAA
Source organism: Papilionanthe hookeriana x Papilionanthe teres (assembly GCA_022702705.1). NCBI lineage: Eukaryota > Viridiplantae > Streptophyta > Magnoliopsida > Asparagales > Orchidaceae > Papilionanthe > Papilionanthe hookeriana x Papilionanthe teres. The sequence goes on from JAKZJZ010002156.1 coordinate 16,930, forward strand.
ATCCCACATTTTTCCTAGGTCTATTTAGTGAGATATTGAATTTTAAAGTTTTAAGGTAATTTTAAAATTAAAAAATGTATTTTCTAGCATTTTCACTAAAATAATTATAATAAATCATAGAAAAATCAGAAAATTGCAAAATTTGTTTCTCTCGCTTCTCGATATCGAGAGATTTTTAAAAATATAAAATCCATTTTTCAACATTTATTTTATTTTTAAATTAATTAACACTCCAAAACTCAAAATAATTATAATAAAAATAATATAATTCAAAAAATCACCAAAATCGGTCCAAGTGCTTCTCTCGTCATTGGAATGTCCCCTAATTTTCTTAAGGACATAAACTTTCCTTTGGTCATGTTATCAAATTTTCCTCGAAAATCTCTATTTTCCACCAAAAATAATTATATAAATAAATTAAATACGTAAAAATCACATTTTCTCCTCTCATGTCTTTATCGACATATGAGTGAAGTCACATAAAAATTTCAAATTCATTTGGGTTCAATTTAGTGAGTTATGAAATTATTAAGCTTAAGGGGTAAAATGGTAATTAAACTTTTAACCCTTAATTAAAACTTTAGGTTTAATAAAAAAATCAACAAGTAAAATATTTGATCTTAATCTGATTTGATGATCGAAATTTAAATAATTAAAGGGTAGAAACCCATTAAATAATTTTAAAACGATTAAACTTTAATTAAATAATAGATTAAATTTGATGAATAATAAATCGAATTATTAAAATAAGGGATATTTATTATGAAGAGATTTATTCTTTAATTTAAAAATCCCTAAACTAATTATATCATTAATACTCAATTCTTAATTAAAATGATAACTCAAATGTAAAATATTAAAAGACTTAATTAAATTATTAAACTCTTTTAAAATTTCAATTAAAATTAAAAATAAAGTAAATTAAAATTAAATTAAAATTAAATCAAATTAAACTAAATTAAAATTAAATTAAATTAAATTAAATTAAATTAAATTAAATAATTAAATTAAATAAATTAAATAATTAAATTAAATTAAATTAAATTAAATTAAATAATTAAATTAAATTAAATTAAACAATTAAATTAAATTAAATTAAATTAAATTAAATTAAATTAAATAATTAAATTAAATTAAATCAAATCAAATTAATTAAACATCAAATCAAATTAAATTAAATTAAATTAAATTAAAACTCAATTAAATTAAATCGAATTAAATATAACATCACCTAAGATATAAAGAATTCAAATTAAATATAAATGCAACCTTTTAACTTAAATCAAATCATTTAAATACTAGTTTACCCTCGAAAGCTTCGATTATTATAACTCCTAAATGAAACATTAAATGAAGTGCTACTTCACTCATAAGATATTCAAATGTCTTAATTCACTCGAGCAAGTTAACAAAAACTTGAAAACTCTCTGGACGATCGATTCATTTATATAATTAAATTCATTCGGACTTAAAACAATCCTAGAAATATCGAAAAGATGTTTAAGATTCTTCTTAAGCACTTCCTCAATATGATAGATATTTATAAGAACAATCGGACTTAATTGTTCTTCGATGAAGAAAATCGCCCTCAAACAAAAACACAAAGAACCTAGACGTCATAGAAATGACTAACTATATGATTAGAATTCGGTAGAAAACCATAACCTTTCCCTTAAGTCTTTACCTAGAACTCGCTTAAATATTCTAATCGTATTTTAAGTGTAGCTTCGGATGACTCGGAAGACCCTCCATGCACGCTTTTATTTTATCGCAATCTACTTTCTTGCAATTTACTTCCCCGCAATTTACTTTATCGCATATGCACTTTACTTTTCTCGTATGATAAAACAACCGTTGCATGAAAACCCACACCTTTAGGATACCCCTGAAACCGAAAACCAAAACTAAGTTAAAAGTCATCGCAAGATAAAATTCACCGCCACAACATTTCAAAATATAAAACAACTCAAAATTTAATCACAAACGTAACACAAAACTACAATTGCAACTAAATTAAAACGTCCCGTCGATGATCGGGAATACCTCTGATGATGTAACCTACGTGTTGCTAACCGGATTTCCCACTGCCTAAATGAAAGTGTGGAACTCATTCAGCTGAGTTTAGCAAATTCATCCGGACTAAGTGAATCCGATAAAAATAATGATGCTCGAAGGATGGAACCGCGGATCTTAACCGGTGTCGTTATAATCAACTTTAAGATTTGTTTTAATCAAAATACAAAAACACTTGGAAATTAAGACTTCTCTAAACCAAAACACTTTTCTCATCTCCCCGATTTATGATTTCTAAAACTAAACCTCTCGCGACAACAAGGAGCTCGGAGCATGGTGGGCAAGACGGCCATCGTCATCACAGAAACTCGAACCTACTTCAAAGAAACCTTCTTAGAATTAAACAACAAAGCCTTATGACTTCGAGGTAGCTTGCCTAATGCAACATAAATCCTCAACCTCTTTGTTAGGCATTCGCATCGCAAATTAAGCCCTAACCTAGTCTTAGGATTCCGAGGTAGCCGTCCGATACGACAATAAACCCTCACATCTTCTGAAGCTATTTGCTTGATTTTATCATACAAATATAAGCCCTAATTAATTAAAATCGGCAAGATCGAAATATTAAATAAACATTAGACTTTCCTAAATTCAAGCCAAACAATAGATACGGAAATTACCGAAGTTCACTTCGAATCGCGTGATTTCTCCTACCTTCTTCCTTCGATTCACA
>JAKZJZ010002157.1:1001-19669 GCA_022702705.1 Papilionanthe hookeriana x Papilionanthe teres
ATATATATATGGGTAATTCAATAATGTAGTACTTTTTAGCAAACAATTTGAGCTCTTCAAAGCATTTTGTCCCTACTTCTCTTATTTTGAAGAGTAAAAAAGTAGCTTTTGATTACTTCTAGTTAAGTAAGAAAGTTATCTTATTTAAGAATTTCTTACCAACTCACTTGACATAATCTTGTTAATGGAATTAAAATTATAAAATCAAATACTTAGGGCTCGTTTGAGGCAGCTAATTTCATTGCGGTGGCGTTTTGAAAACACACTTGACCTATTTGGGTAAACTACGTTTTGACAGTTTATGCGTTTTCAAAACGCTTAAAACCGGTGATAATTTTTTGGCTGCAGTCTGGCAAAAAAAAAAGAAATTTATAATTGCCACCGCATCTAGCTTATTAATAGATTATTTTTAATCAGTTTATTGACAGATTATTCAATATGCTGCAACTGCTTCAAATAGAAACTTAATCTAATCTTAATTACAAAGTAGAATTAACAATGAAGTTAATGAATTGATTCCCCCATTGCAAAATTTATAATCGACATTTGAATCATTCACACTTTAACAGAATAAAAATCAAATTCAAAAAAGTCCAAATCCCACGAATGAATAATGAACGGCAGTGAGACAATTGTTTTCAACATTCATTAAATTTATTTTAAATCACATGCAAGCAACTAAACTGAATTAATAATGGAATTAAAAGTATAAAAATAAAAGCTTAATAGAAGTTAATGAATTGATTACTGATCGCTGAAAAATTTATTAAGAAATTCATACCTATTTTTTATGAAATCGCACTTTAAAGCAAGTGTATTTTCTTTATTTTATCGTAGTGAATGAATAATTTAGGTAATAAAAGAAAAATCATTAAAAGGAGCGAATTTGGAGCAAAATCATACAATTTGTCTTGAGTCGCCGACGGCGAGATCGAGCCCGCCGACGGCGAGGTTACAAGAAGAAAATTCTGAAGAATTTATAACTGTCTCGCTGACAGTGAGCTGAGATCCAGCCGAGACAATGGTAGAAGCGGCTTCAAAGATCTTCTAGAAGCCTCGCCGACAATCGAGGTAGTTCGTCGCCGACAACGAGCTAGTTCAAATGGCACGGATACATTGAACCTGGACACTTTTCGAAGAGATGCTTACACACCTCTTGGACTCTTGCTCACCTCTATATATAGAGGCCGAAAATCCGTCTTTTGTGTGTTCTTGTGCAATCTTTTAGTCTTTAGTGTTAATTTTTGTGCGATTGTCCGTGCTTTAGTGAGTTTAGTGAGTAATTAGTGAGTCGTGCTGTGATCTTGGAAGGAAGAGTCAAAGGAACTACGAGGAGTCCGTTTGGGGATAAATCGAGATAAGTATTTGTATTTATTGTTTTTAACTTTAAATGAAATCCATGCTTAGTTTAGTTCCCATGCATTCCGAGTAGTTTATTAGTCTTTCTCCTCGTTTATGAAATTAAGCTGACTGATGAAATTAAAATAGAGATACTTATATATATTAATAAATTGTGATAATTTTTACTTAAAAATTAATTTACTTTCAAACTGGCCATTTGATTTGTTAAAATATGTCGATTATCAACTATAGTAAAAATTACATCCGATATTCTGGAATTCAAAAGCCTTGGAAGGAAGGTGCAAATAAATAGTGGAAATAATATCATCGGGCGTAGAATCGAGCATTTTAGTGCGACGTACTAAAATATTCAATCTCGGTCCTATTGTTTGAGAGCCGAAGTGTAGATGTTAGCCCTCGAGCGAGGGAACGTGGGAGCTCGAGTGGCTGCGTCGGTATCCTCCCGACTTCAACTGCAGATTCGCAATCAAACATAGGATTAGTCAATATTCTTTACACTCCGACCAAAGGATAAAGAATAGTGAATGCTCCTATTTGTCACAATACCTTAAAATTATCTATTTAAATTCATCAATCACTTAAAATTTTTAAACAAGGGAAAAATACTTTTTCCGAATAGTTAAGACTTATTTAGCAATTAGTTTAATTTTCTCGCACTTTCAATACGTATTAATTTTCTACTCAGCTTAAGTTACTTAATTAAAATACTTAGTTTACTTTATTGCGCTCAAATTTTAGAATTCCAAATTTTCGTATACTATTTTAAAAAATTATTATTATTATTTTAAAATTAGTTGTTATTTAATTTTCTCTTCCCCGTGGGATCGATAACCGATGACTCCACTGTAGCCCCGTATTACTCGATACGATACATATACTTGCGTAACATCCACAACATAAACAATTACAATTCTATACATATAAATAACGGGTCAAGTTTTTGGCGTCGTTGCAATTAAATTAAAAATATCATAATATAAAATCGTGGGTCAAGTTTTTGGCGCCGTTGCCGGGGAGAGTAAGAAAAATTTACTAAAGTAACGGATCTATTTTAAAATAATCATAATAAATAAATTAATATCTATTCGAAATTGTATGCGCAAATTTGGAAACGAAAATTTAATACCTTACGATTCTGAATTAGAGCGTACAATTAAAAGAATTAGAAAACAAAAGAAACAAATTATAAATTTAACACAAATGGCGAATATTCATGAAATTCAAAATATGAACCAACAAAGACCATTAAGAGATTATGCCAACCCTACATCGTATGAAATTCATTTAACTATTCAAAACCCCGATGTAAATTGCTAATTCATTCGAACTTAAACCCGCAATTATCCAAATGGTACAAAACAATCAATTTAGTGGTTCACCTACCGAAGATCCTAACTTACATATTGCTAGTTTTCTAGAACTTTGTGCTACTTTTAAATATCGATGAGTATCTCGACGATGCTATAAGACTTAGACTTTTTCCTTTTTCATTAAGCGGATAAAGCTAAAATGTGGTCGAATTCGTAAGACTCCGGATCTATTAAAACTCGGGGAGAATTATCACAAAAATTTCTATCCAAATATTTTCCACCATCTAAAACTCGCTAAGTTTAGAAATGATATAACTTCTTTTTGTCGGTTAGATGGAGAATCAATATATGAAGCTTCGAGAGCGATTTAAGGAACTTCTTAGGAAATGCCCACATCATGCGCTACCGTATCGGTCGATTATTCAAACCTTTTATAATGGATTAGTAGGATCTTAAGATCAATCATCGATGCCGTCATCTGAGGTTCATTAATGTCTAAACCATTTGATGAAGGTTATGCACTAATCGAAGAAATGGCAACAAATAATTTCCAATGGCCTGCCGATAGAGTAAATCCTAAAAAGATAGCCAACATTCATGAAAACGATGCAATATCTATGTTAGCTTCTCAAATTGTCGCTATATCTAAGAAATTAGATCATTTTGGAATGAACTACTCTCCTATTTTGAAGAAAACTCATCTCGGACAAATCATAGAATCTCAAACTAATTATGAAACTTTAAATGCTATTAATAATAGAACTAATAACCCTTATTCAAACTATTATAATCCCGGTTGGAAAACTCATCCAAATTTTAATTGGAATAACACATCTAATCAACAATGGATGAATCAACCTAATCAAGCAAATCCAAACTATAAACCTAATTACCCACCTGGATTTAATAACAATAACCCTCAATTCAAGGATAAGAAATTATCCATGGATGAATTAATTTTTAATATGGGTCATCAGCTACAAAATCAAGGAAATCAACTACAAATTCAAGGAAATCAATTACAAATTCAAGGAACAACTATTAAAAATATCGAAACTCAACTTGGACATATTGCTACTGCGCTAAATAATAGAATACCTGAACTTTTCCTAGTAATGTGGAAATAAATCCTAAAGATCAAGGAAAAGAACAAATTAAAGCAATACAACTAAGGAGTGGAAAAGAATTAGAACCTCAAATTCAAAAAGAACTTGAAAGCCAAAAAGAGGAAGTGGAAATCGAAAAGGAAACAATTCAACAAGATTCAAACTTAGAACATCCTTTAATACCTATGAAAATTTCGTTGAAAAAACCCCCACCACCATTTCCTCAACGACTAGCTCAACATAAAAAAGATAAACAATTTGCTAAATTCTCGAAATATTAAAGAAATTAACAATTAATATACCTTTTGTTGAAGCTTTAGATCGATGCCAAATTATGTAAAATTTATGAAAGATATTCTAAATAAGAAAAGAAAATTCATCGATAATGAAACCGTCGCACTTAGTGAAGAGTGTAGTGTTATTATTCGATAAAGCTTCCCGAAAAATTGAAAGATCCCGGTAGTTTCACTATACCCCGCGCTATAGGAGAAAAATTTTATGGAAAAGCTTTGTGTGACTTAGAGCAAGCATCAATCTAATGCCTCTATCGATTTTTAAGAGATTAGGATTAGGAAAAATTACACCTACTTCAAGTAACCCTTCAATTAACTCGATCGTTCGGTTACCTATCCTAAGGGAGTTATTGAAGATGTGTTAGTAAAGGTGGATAAATTTATCTTCCCAGTAGATTTTATTGTTGTCGGCATATTTTTAGGTTGTGTTGTATTTTTTAAAAGGGGTCGCCTACAAAAGTTGTCGGCGAATTTTAAATTTAATTTAAATATAGATGTAATTTAGAAAGTAGTATTTGATTTTGAAAATAATTTTAAATTTGAAGATTTTAAGATATGAAATCAAACCGATCTCACATCTCAAATAGTTTATATAAACGAGCACCGCATCACAAACCGTGTATCTATCCCTAAGGATGTACACACCGCTCGATGGTGGGGCTCTGCTAAATAAACTAGAAGATTTCGTGACATCCGTTTGGTCTCGCGAACCAATTTTATAAGCCGACAAATTCCCCTGCTTAATATAAATGAATTAAGCAGGGTTTATATTACCCGGGTTCTTTAAAATTCCCTATAAGGGCAGCCCCTATAGTTAATTACATCTTAAGTGACGGGAATCACCTAAGAAAACTCTCGATAATAATCAATAATTCTGCTCTCAAGAATTTCAAAGTTTAAGTTTTCAAAGGATTGAATTTTTGAATCTCAATAGGAAATGGATCAAGTTTGGAACATTTTATTTTGGGAATTCAAAGGAAGAAAGGTAGGAGAAATTACGGATTCGAAGTGAACTTCGATAATCTCCCGACTATCCTATTGTTTGGCTTGAATTTAGGAAAGTCCTAATGTTTATTTAATGTTTTAATCTCGCTAATTTTGATTAATTAGTGGCTTATATTTATATGATAGAATCATACAAATAACTTGGAAGATATGAGGGTTTATGTCGTATCGGACGACTACCTCGGAATCCTAAGACCGGTTAGGGCTTAATTTGCAATGCAAATGCCTAACGAAGAGTTGAGGATTTATGTCGCACTAGGCAAACTACCTCGAAGTCCTATGGCTTTGTTGTTTAATTCTAGGAAAGTTTTGCTGAAGTAGGTTCAAGTTTTGCTGACGACGATGGCCGTGCTGCCCACCATGCTCCGAGCTTCTTGTTGTTGCAAAGGTTTAGTTTTAGAAATCATAAATCAGGGGATGAGAAAATTGTTTTGGTTTAGAGAAGTCTTAATTTCCAAGTGTTTTTTGTGTTTTAATTAAAACAAATCTTAAAGTTGATTATAACAACACCTGTTAAGATCCCACGTGCTCCATTCTTCCGCATCATTATTTTTATCGGATTCACTTAGTCCGTATGAATTTGCTAAACTCAACCGAATGAGTTCCACACTTTCATTTAGCACCGTGGAAATCCCGTTAAGCAACACGTAGGTTACATCATCCGAGGTATTCCCGATCATCCAACAGACGTTTTAATTCAGCTTGTAATTGTAGTTTTGTGTTCCGTTTGTGATTAAATTTCGAGTCGCTTTATATTTTGAAATGTCGTGGCGGTGAATTTTATCTCGCAATGACTTTTAACTTAGTTTTGGTTTCAGCTTTAGTGACTATCCTAAAGGTGTGGGTTTTCATGCAACAGATTGTTTTATCATGCAAGAAAAGTAAAGTGCATTCGCAATAAAGTAAATCGCAAGAAAGTAAATTGCAGGAAAGTAAATCGCGATAAAATAAAAGCGTACCCTGAGGGTCTTCCCGTCATTCCAGCCGCACTTAAAACACGATTAGAACATTTAAGCAAGTTCCTAGGTAAAGCTAAGGTAAGGGTTATGGTTTTCTACCAAATTCCTAATCCTATAGTCTAGTCATTTCCTATGACGTCTAGTGTTCCTCGTGTTTTTGGTTCGAAGACGATTTTCTTCATCAAAGAACAACTAAGTTCAATTGTTCTATAAATATCCTATCATATCGAGGAAGTGCTTAAGAAGAATCTTAAACATCTTTTCAATATTTCTGTGATCGTTTTAAGTCCAAATGAATTTAATTATGTAAATGAATCGATCGTTCGAGGTTTTCAAGTTTTGTTAACTCGCTCAATGAACTGTGATATTCGAATGTCCTATAAGTGAAGTAACATTTCATTTAATATTCTGTTTAGGAGTTATGATAACTAAAGCTTTTGAGGGTAAATTGGTGTTCAAATGGTTTGTGATTTAACTTAATTTCAATCAAGGGTTTAAATTTGAATAGTTGTTCAAGTTATTTTAGGCTTATTTCTTTATGTCTTAAGTGATGTTATTTAATTCAACTTAATTTAATTTAATTTAATTTAATTTAATTTAATTTAATTCAATTTAATTCAATTTAGTTTCGATTTGATGTTACATTAAATTAATTTGATTTAATTTAATTTTTTTATTTAATTTGATTTAATTTAATTTAATTTAATTTAATTTGATTTAATTTTTAATTTAATTTAATTTAATTTAATTTATTTAATTTAATTTAATTTTTTAATTTAATTTAATTTAATTTAATTTAATTTTTAATTTAATTTAATTTTTAATTTAATTTTTAATTTGATTTAATTTGATTTAATTTAATTTTTTAATTTAATTTTATTCATTTTAATTTTAATTAAAATTTTAAAAGAGTTCAATAATTTAATTTTAGTTTAATGATTAAGTCTTTTAATATTTTAAATTTGAATTATCATTTTAATTAGGAATTAAACATTAATGAAATGATTAATTTAGGGATTTTTTAAATTAAAGAATAAATCTCTTCCTAATAATGTCCCTATTTTAATAATTCCAATTTTATTATTCTTCCAAATTTAATCAATTATTTAATTAAAGTTTAATCATTTTAAATTGCTTAATGGGTTTCTACCCTTCAATTATTAAATTTCAATCATCCAAATCAGATTAGAATCAAATATTTTACTTGTTAATTTTTTATTAAACCTAAAGTTTTAATTAAGGATTAAAAAAAAATTTAATTACCACTTTACCCTTTAAGCTTAATAATTTCATAACTCACTAAATCGAACTCAAATGAACTTGAAATTTTTATGTGACTTCACTCATATGTCAATAAAGACATGAGAGGAGAAAATGTGATTTTTCTGTATTTAATTTATTTATATAATTATTTTTGGTAGAAAATAGAGATTTCCAAGGAAAATTTAATAACATGACCAAGGGAAAGTTTCTGTCCTTAAGAAAATTAGGGGACATTCCTAATGACCAGGGGACCACTTGGACGAATTTTGGTGATTTTTTGAATTATATTATTTTTATTATAAATATTTTAAGTTATGGAGTGTTAATTAATTTAAAAATAAAATAAATGTTGAAAAATGAATTTTATGTTTTTCAAAAATCTCTCTGATATCAAGGAAATCAGAGAAGCAAATTTTGTAATTTTCTGATTTTTCTATGATTTATTATAATTATTTTAGTGAAAATGCTAGAAAATACATTTTTTTAATTTTAAAATTACCCTAGAGCTTTAAAAATTAATATCTCACCAAATAGACCTAAGAAAAATATGGGGTTTGTTCCTAAGTGATTAAAATTCAAAATGTGACATTTTGGTGAATTTTATTATTTTTGTGATTTTTATTATTTTTTAATTATTAAAAATATTAAAATAATATTAAAAATCAACTTTTTTATAAAATTGAAATTTTAATTTTCTTAAATTCGCCTGATATCAGAGAGGCTCCAAAACCAATTTGGTGAATTTTTGAAAGATATTTTGAAAGTTATGAATTTTTAAAGTTTAAAATGACTAAGTGGCTTAATCAACCCAATTAATAGGGCTAACCAAGTCCAATCGACCTCAAATTTTTATGGTGGGTTCTTCTGATCCTAAAGGTCAATGGAGAATTAATTTTAAGTCAATTTGATGTATGGTTAGCTCTAATTAATTAGAGACCTATTTTGAGTGTTTAAGCCAATTAGGGTTTTCTAAAATGAACTAACTCAAAACCTATTTTTCCTAGGGTTCTCTGGTCATAAGGAACATCACCAAATTTTCCTAGAATTTATTTCACAACATGCTATTTATTGGAATTAAAATACTCAAAACAGTGACATGAATTTGAAAAATCAATAACTCTTCATAGGATGGCCTCTGACTTTGGAAAATTCAGTGAATGTTCCCAAATTCGGAGGCTTCAAAAGCCCTATGGTCTCATGCCATGGTGAATTGTATACATGCATGGAGAATTAAATGTATGCAGAGAGTAAATAAATTATAAAAAATAAAATACTTAATGAAATTAAATGATTTCTTTTCCACATTATTCTCCTCTCGTTCACCGAGCAAGAGGGTATTTTTATTTTATTTTTCTGATTTTCCTACACAAAGTTATGAATTTTTAAAGTTTCGATATTTAATAAATACATTAAATACCCTATTTATCTACTTATCCACGCGGCGCCAGCGAAACATCGGCAGCCTCCGAGGGCTACGTGTCGCGCTGCGATTGGGCGCCGCCATCCGAGTCGCCGTCCCGGGCCCGCCGTATCGTTTCGTCTCCTCATCCGGCGCGATCCTCGGCCGTCCGTCCGCGCGTGTATTAAATGGACGGCATCCGTTCATCGTCCCCAAGTGTCCTCACCCGAGAGCCGTCCACACTAAATCCCTAATATCTCACTCGATACTCAATGGATTTTCATGTTCTTATGCTCCACGGATTCGTCTCGAAGAGACGAACACATCTATACTAGTTATCATGCATCGAAATTAAAGCATTTGAAATGGAGAATCTCCGTAAGCTCGGGATGAAGAATTAGCTCATACCTTTGCTCGCAGAAGTGTGGCTTCGATCCGAGAGTTGTTGCACCTTCGATCGGATCCCGACAAGCTCCGGATGAAGTCTCCCGGTCCGTGAATTGTTCAGTTGGACTTCGACCACAGCCCGATCACAAAGCTTGGAGGCTGGAGCAACCGGGTGGCCTCGAGATGGGGCTTTGCTTGTGGACACCTTCCCTTGGTCCAGTGAAGGTGTAGAACCAATGAATTTGGGGATTGGCTCACCGTGGAGAAGTGTCCCGGTTTTGGGTGGAATTTCAGCTGGGAAATCGAGTTTTATCAGTGGGATTGGTGGCAAATCGACACTTGGGATCAACCGCTCTAAGGGTGGAGAAGGGTCCGGAACAATTTTGGCGAGTTTTGGCAAGGTTTGTGCAACTCTCTTTTCATGGCCGCGAGGGGGTCGGGTTTAAATAGAGGTGGCCTGGAGAGCCTCCCGTGGATGGCCAAGGGTCGGGATCAGCTGCTCTGGTCATGGGAAGAACGACCATGGTGGCCATCTGGGCATGTGGGCGCCTCAGCAAGGTGGAATTCCAAAGTCGGCTCACATGTGAGCTCTCGGTATGGTGTTTTTCGACGACCCAGGCGGCTGGCCGACAGGCATGGGTCACCATCTTGACCGGGGAGGTCGGGGCTTGGCAATGGTGAAGTCAATCGGCTTGGACATGTGTAGAGTGTTCGGATTAAAATGGTATGGGGGAGAGGCCACTTTGGCTTAAAATTGGTCAACCCATCCATTTGGGCTAGGTGCACCACCCAAGGCTTTGTTTAGGCTGAATAGAAAGTGATTTAGGTCAGCTTAATCAGTGGGGAATGGTCACCATCCAAGTACAATTAAGCTTAAGCAAGATTTAGTGAAATCATGGGAGTGGTTAATCACCTTTAGGAATTAAGGAAAGAGTCTCCTCCTTTTGCCCAAAATGGCATGGTGACATGTAAAGAGGCTCTCATGGCTTCCATGTGGCTCATGCATGGCTTCATGGCTCACCTTCGCTCGGGAAAAGTCAAGTCAATTTCATGGAAATGGATTTAAGAAAAATTTTGGTATTTAGGGGTGATTTGGCATGAGGCTTGATTTGGAATTATTTGATGATGTGATTAGAACTTAGGGAATGGCTTTGATTAAGTGGATGGCAAGTGGAAATGTCATGTGGGCTTTAGGGTAGATTTTGGGCTCATTGAAATGGTTTTAGACGGGCTTTTAAATGGTTTAGGAAAGTGGGCTTTTGAATTTTAAAATGGATTTTGGGATGAAATTTTGGTAAAGGCTTGGGCCAAATAATTGTTGAGTTTGGTTTAGGGATGTGTCATGAGTGGTTTGAAACAAATTTGAGGTGATTTGGGTTTGAATTGGGTTGATATGGCTTTTGGTAAAGAGGCTAAGGTGGGCCAAAATGGGCTAGCATGGGCCAATGTTGGGCTAGGGTTGAAATTGATGTAAAATTAATGTTGGGAAATGTTTATGGGAATGTTCCAAAGAGGTTTTGACTTTGGTTGGGCTTTGATTTTGGGGTTTGGGCTCATTTGGGTTAAGTTTCGGGCTTAGGTCAAAATTGGGCTTTTTGATTTTGGGTTGAATTTAAGTGGGGTTTGGGTCTAAATTTTGGGCAAATCATGTTAGTGTTTTGTTTATGGGGATGTCAAGGAGGGTTTAGAAAAGATTTGGGGTTAATTGGAGTTGAATTGGATGAGTTTGGGCTAAGTTTGGGTCATGGGTCCAAATCGGGCTTCAAGGCCAAAAGTGAAATTGATCCCAATGCCAATCAAATTGGACTTGGATTTGGTCTAGATTGGTGTTGGGGATGTTAAATTGAAGTTTAGAATTGAATTGGACCAGAATTTGGGTCAATTGGGTAGGTTAGGTTTGACATCGGGTTTACTTTGGGTTAAAGTGGGTCAAATTGGGGTTTAGATAAAAGTGGGGTAAATTGACAAAATTGGCCCATGGTGTAGTTGAACAAAATGAAATTGGGAATATTTGGGATTTTCTGGAATTTTCTGGGAATTTTCTGAATTTTTGGATTTTTTTGGTCAAGAGGGGTATTTTGGGTATTTGGAGGGTATTGGGAGGTATTTTTGGAATTTTTGGTATTTTTGGCTATGGATGATCAATTTGAGTGGGGGGAAATGTTTAGGATTGGTCTTGAGGAATTTTGGGTAATTTAGGTGATTTTGGAGATTTTCGGTAGTTTCAAGGGCATTTGTAGGTTAAGCGTGTAGTGGTCCCTGGGTCAAAAATCGAAAATTTGGAAAATTGAAGATTGGGTAAATATAAGTGGAATAAAATCATTTTGGTTGAGCCATGAAGCCACATCAAGCCCATATGAGCCATGAAGGGACTCATTTGAGGCATTCACTATGTCGTTCCTAACCCTCTAACAAGGGCTTGTGGGTTAAAGACCATCCATGTGAATCACCCGCATGAGTCGAGGAGATCAAGTTAGGTATGGGTATGATTTTAGGAGGTGTGTGAAAGTGTAGTGTATAGGTGTAGTGTGTGTGTAAGTCAACCCTTCACTGCACCAGTGCCACCTGTGGCAATCCTAAGGCCAAAGAGTCCTATAGGAACTCATCCTTTAAACTTTCACATTTGATCTCAACCCTCTAGGTGATTAGGGGTCTACAATCAAGTTTGTGGAGTTTGCGGGGAGTTAAGAAGTGGTTTGAAATTCTAGATGGTGGATCCCAATTCTAGTCCTCTAAGATAGTCAAAGGAAAAGCCTAAGGCTAGATCCTAAGCACTAAAAGAAGAAGAGAAGACCTCATCAAAAATGAGGTCAACAAATGGACCCCCAATAGGTGTGGTGAGCTGACGGAGCACACCACGCATATTGGTGTTGACCGAAGCGATCAACAAAACCAACACGGATGTCCAAGTAACAAACTTAGGACGAAGTAGAAGAGCTTCGCTGTGGGAGTGTCAAGTATATCTCCGGAACCGGAGATTCTCGAACTCTCGCCTGGGAAAGGAAAAGGAGGTGAATCCCAAATCACATGATCCGGGAGAATTTCGATTTAGATTTTATTTTGTCTCATGTTCAAGTCATGATGTGTGAGTTTAGATTTCGATTTGAGTTTCAATTTAGATCAAGTTTGTCAAGATTAATTTGAAAGGATTTGATTTGAAATGAAAATTGGAATTTTGAGGTTTTAGATGCAACATCTTCAACCCCAAAAGAAGATCGAATCGATTGGATTGGATCATTACAATGAGGAAAGATCTCAGAGTAATGCGGTATTGGATGTAAAATCCTTAACCTCAAGAGTTTGATTTTGATGTATTTCATTGCAATAAGAAAAGAATCCTAAAGCAGTGCAGTCTTGGATGTAAAATCCTCGACCCAAGAGTTTGAATTTGATGTATTTCAAAGGCGACAGGAAAGAATCCTAAAGCAGTGCAGTCTTGGATGTAAAATCCTCGACCCAAAAGTTTGAATTTGATGTATTTCAGTGCAATAGGGAAATAATCCTAAAGCAGTGCAATCTTGGATGTAAAATCCTCGACCCAAAAAGTTTGAATTTGATGTATTTCAAAGGCAATAGGGAAAGAATCCTAAAGCAATACAGTCTTCGGATGTAAAATCCTCGACCCAAGAGTTTGAATTTGATGTATTTCAGTGCAATAGGAAAGAATCCTAAAGCAATGCAGTCTTGGATGTAAAATCCTCGACCCAAAAGTTTGAATTTGATGTATTTCAGTGCAATAGGGAAAGAATCCTAAAGCAATGCAGTCTTGGATGTAAAATCCTCGACCCAAAAAGTTTGAATTTGATGTATTTCAAAGGCAATAGTGAAAGAATCCTAAAGCTAAGGCAGTCTTGGATGTAAAATCCTCGACCCAAAAGTTTGAATTTGATGTATTTCAAGGCTAACAGGGAAAGAATCCTAAAGCAAAGGCGATCTTGGATGTAAAATCCTCGACCCAAAAGTTCGAATTTGATGTATTTCAAAGGCAATAGGGAAAGAATCCTAAAGAAGGATACTGGATGTAGAATCCTCGACCCAAAAGTTTGAATTTGAATTTTGAAGGGTAATTGATTTTGCAAAGATTTGTAGTGTGGGATTTGAAAAGTGTGAAATTTTGGTTTTTTGAGAATTTCATGAAAGTTGTAAAAGACTTTCGTGGAATGAAATAGATTAGGAGAGAATACGTAGATGTCACATATCCCATTCAAAAGAGTTGATCGGAAGTTACTGGTTTGGATTGGATATAATTCCTCGCCATTGTTGACCTCATTTTTGATGAGGTCTTCTCTTCTTCTTTTAGTGCTTAGGATCTAGCCTTAGGCTTTTCCTTTGACTATCTTAGAGGACTAGAATTGGGATCCACCATCTAGAATTTCAAACCACTTCTTAACTCCCCGCAAACTCCACAAACTCGATTGTAGACCCCTAATCACCTGGAGGGTCGAGATCAAATGTGGAAGTTTAAAGGATGAGTTCCCATGTGACTCTTCGGCCTTAGGATCGCCTCGATGGCTCCGGTCTCAGTGAAGGATCGACTTACACACACACTACACCTATACACTACACTTTCACACACTTCCTAAAAACACACCCATACCCAATTTGACCTCCCGACTCATGCAGTGATTCACATGGATGGTCTTTAACCCCTAAGCCCTCGCAAGAGGTTAGGAACAACATAGATGAATGCCTCAAATGAGTCCCTTCATGGCTCATATGGGCTTGATGTGGCTTCATGGCTCAACCAAAATGATTTTATTCCACTTATATTTACCCAATCTTCAATTTTCCAAATTTTCAATTTTTGACTCCCGGACCCTACACCCGCCTAACCTACCAAATGCCCTTGAAACTACCCAAAATCTCCAAAATCACCTAAATTACCCAAAATTCCTCAAGACCAATCCTAAACATTTCCCCCCACTCAAATTGATCATCCATAACCAAAAATACCAAAAATTCCAAAAATACCTCCCAATACCCTCCAAATACCCAAAATACCCCTCTTAGTCAAAAAATCCAAAAATTCAGAAAATTCCCAGAAAATTCCAGAAAATCCTAAATATTCCCAATTTCATTTTGTTCAACTACACCATGGGCCAATTTTGTCAATTTACCCCACTTTTATCTAAACCCCCAATTTGACCCATTTTAACCCAAAGTAAACCCAATGTCAAACCTAACCTACCAAATTGACCCAAATTCTGGTCCAATTCAATTCTAAACTTCAATTTAACATCCCCAACACCAATCTAGACCAAATCCAAGCCCAATTTGATTGGCATCGGGATCCAATTTCACTTTTGGCCTTGAAGCCCAATTTGGACCCATGACCCAAACTTAGCCCAAACTCATCCAATTCAACTCCAATTAACCCCAAATCTTTTCTAAACCCTCCTTGACATCCCCATAAACAAAACACTAACATGATTTGCCCAAAATTTAGACCCAAACCCCACTTAAATTCAACCCAAAATCAAAAAGCCCAATTTCGACCTAAGCCCAAACTTAACCCAAATGAGCCCAAACCCCAAAATCAAAGCTCAACCAAAGTCAAAACCTCTTTGGAACATTCCCATAAACATTTCCCAACATTAATTTTACATCAATTTCAACCCTAGCCCAACATTGGCCCATGCTAGCCCATTTTGGCCCACCTTAGCCTCTTTACCAAAAAGCCCATATCCAACCCAATTCAAACCCAAATCACCTCAAATTTGTTTCAAACCACTCATGACACATCCCTAAACCAAACTCAACAATTATTTGGCCCAAGCCTTTACCAAAATTTCATCCCAAAATCCATTTTAAAATTCAAAAGCCCACTTTCCTAAACCATTTAAAAGCCCATCTAAAACCATTTCAATGAGCCCAAAATCTACCCTAAAGCCCACATGACATTTCCATTTGCCATCCACTTAATCAAAGCCATTCCCTAAGTTCTAATCACATCATCAAATAATTCCAAATCAAGCCTCATGCCAAATCACCCCTAAATACCAAAATTTTTCTTAAATCCATTTCCATGAAATCGACTCGACTTTTCCCAAGCCAAAGGTGAGCCATGAAGCCATGCATGAGCCACATGGAAGCCATGAGAGCCTCTTTACATGTCACCATGCCATTTTGGGCAAAAGGAGGAGACTCTTTCCTTAATTCCTAAAGGTGATTAACCACTCCCATGATTTCACTAAATCTTGCTTAAGCTTAATCGTACTTGGATGGTGACCATTCCCCACTCGATTAAGCTGACCTAAATCACTTTCTATTCAGCCTAAACAAAGCCTTGGGTGGTGCACCTAGCCCAAATGGATGGGTTGACCAATTTTAAGCCAAAGTGGCCTCTCCCCCATACCATTTTAATCCAAACACTCTACACATGTCCAAGCCCACCGACTTCACCATTGCCAAGCCCCGACCTCCCCGGTCAAGATGGTGACCCATGCCCGCCGGCCACCGCCCGGATCGCCGGAAAACACCATACCCGAGAGCTCACATGTGAGCCAACTTTGGAATTCCACCTCGCCGAGCCGCCCCATGCCCAATGGCCACCATGGTCGTTCTTCCCATGACCAGAGCAAACTCGATCCCAACCCTCGTCATCCCCGGGAGGCTCTCCACCCACCTCTATTTAAACCCGACCCCTCACGACCATGAGAGGAGAGTTGCACAAACCTTGCCAAAACTCGCCAAAATTGTTCCGCACCCTTCTCCACCCTTAGAGCAAGCTTGATCCCAAGTGTCAATTCGCCCTAATCCCCACTCGATAAAACTCAATTTCCCAACCGAAATTCCACCCAAAACCAGACACTTCTCCACGAGGAGCCAATCCCCAAATCGATTGGTTCTACACCTTCACTGCACCAAGGGAAGGTGTCCACCAAGCAAAAGCCCCATCTCCAGTGCCACCCAGCTGCTCCAGCCTCCAAGCTTTGTGATCTACTGTGGTCGAAGTCCAACTCTGCACAATTCACTGCGACTCAGAGACTTCATCCGGAGCTCGCAGATCCAATCGAAGGTGCAACAACTCTCGCATCGAAGCCACACTTCTCCGAGCAAAGGTATGAGCTAATTCTTCATCCCGAGCTTCGGAGATTCTCCATTTCAAATGCTTTAATTTCAATGCATGATAACCGTATAGATGTGTTCGTCTCTTCAAGACGAATCCATGAGCATAAGAACATGAAAATCCATCGAGTATCGAGTGAGATATTAGTGGATTTAGTGTGGACGGCTCTCGGCGAGGACACTTGGGGACGATGAACGGATGCCGTCCATTTAATACACGCGCGGACGGACGGCCGTGATCGCGCCGGATGAGGAGACGGAACGATACGGCGGGCCCCGGACGGCCGACTCGGATGGCGGCGCCCAATCACGGCGCGACACGTACCCCTTCGGAGCTCGCCGATGTTTCTCTGGCGCCGCGTGGATAAGTAGATAAATAGGGTATTTAATGTATTTATTAAATATCGTAAACTTTAAAAATTCATAACTTTGTGTAGGAAAATCAGAAAAATAAAATAAAAATACCTCTCGCTCAGTCGAACAGAGGAGAATAATGTGGAAAAGAAATCATTTAATTTCATCAAGTATTTTATTTTTTATAATTTATTTACTCTCTCGCATACATTTAATTCTCCATGCATGTATATAATTCACCATGGTACGAGACCATAGGGCTTTAAGCCTCCGAATTCGGGAACATTCCCCGAATTTTCCAAAGTCGAGGCCATCCCTATGAAGAGTTATTGATTTTTCAAATTCATGTCACCGTTTTCGAGTATTTTAATTCCAATAAATAGCATGTTGTGAAATAAATTCTAGGAAAATTTGGTGATGTTCCTTATGACTAGAGAACCCTAGGAAAAATAGGTTTTGAGTTAGTTCATTTAGCATAACCCTAATCTGGCTTAAACACTCAAAATAGGTCTCTAATTAATTAGAGCTAATCGTACATCAAATTGACTTCAAATTAATTCTCCATCGACCTTTAGGATCAGAAGAACCCACCATAAAAAATTTGAGGTCAATTGGACTTGGTTAGCCTCTATTAATTGGGTCGATTAAGCCACTTAGTCATTTTAAACTTTAAAAATTCATAACTTTCAAAATATCTTTCAAAATTCACCAAATCGGTTTTGGAGCCTCTCTGATATCAGGGGAATTTAAGAAAATTAAAATTTCAATTTTCTAAAAAAGTTGATTTTTAATATTATTTTAATATTTTTAATAATTAAAAAATAATAAAAATCACAAAAATAATAAAATTCACCAAAATGTCACATTTTGAATTTTAATCACTTAGGAACAAACCCCATATTTTTCTTAGGCCTATTTGGTGAGATATTAATTTTTAAAGCTCTAGGGTAATTTTAAAATTAAAAAAATGTATTTTCTAGCATTTTCACTAAAATAATTATAATAAATCATAGAAAAATCAGAAAATTGCAAAATTTGCTTCTCTGATTTCCTTGATATCAGAGAGATTTTTCAAAAACATAAAATTCATTTTTCAACATTTATTTTATTTTTAAATTAATTAACACCCTAACTTAAAATATTTATAATAAAAATAATATAATTCGAAAAATCACCAAAATTCAGTGCCTCGTCATAGTGAATGTCCCCTAATTTTCTTAAGGACTGAAACTTTCCCTCAGTCATGTTATTAAATTTTCCTTGGAAATCTCTATTTTCTACCAAAAATAATTATATAAATAAATTAAATACAGAAAAATCACATTTTCTCCTCTCATGTCTTTATCGACATATGAGTGAAGTCACATAAAAATTTCAAGTTCATTTGAGTTCAATTTAGTGAGTTATGAAATTATTAAGCTTAAAGGGTAAAGTGGTAATTAAATTTTTTTTATCCTTAATTAAAACTTTAGGTTTAATAAAAAATTAACAAGTAAAATATTTGATCCTAATCTGATTTGGATGATTGAAATTTAATAATTGAAGGGTAGAAACCCATTAAGCAATTTAAAATGATTAAACTTTAATTAAATAATTGATTAAGTTTGAAGAATAATAAAATTGGAATTATTAAAATAGTGGACATTATTAGGAAGAGATTTATTCTTTAATTTAAAAATCCCTAAATTAATCATTTCATTAATGTTTAATTCCTAATTAAAATGATAATTCAAATTTAAAATATTAAAAGACTTAATCATTAAACTAAAATTAAATTATTGAACTCTTTTAAAATTTTAATTAAAATTAAAAATAAATGAATAAAATTAAAATTAAAAAAAAATTAAATTAAATTAAATTAAAAATTAAATTAAATTAAATAAATTAAATTAAATTAATTTAAATTAAATCAAATTAAATAAAAAAAAATTTAATTAAATCAAATTAATTTAATGTAACATCAAATCAAACTAAATTGAATTAAATTGAATTGAATTAAATTAAATTAAATTAAATTAAATTAAATTAAGTCAATTAAATAACATCACCTAAGACATAAAGAATAAGCCTAAAATAACTCAACACTATTCCAAACTTAAACCCTTAAATTGAAATTAAGTTAAATCACAAACCATTTGAACACCAATTTATCCTCAAAAGCT
>JAKZJZ010002158.1:0-19648 GCA_022702705.1 Papilionanthe hookeriana x Papilionanthe teres
ATTTTTCTGCATTAGCGTTCAGTGAACTACCATTGCTCAGCGCCGCCAGTCCCGCGCAAGCATTCAGTGCGACTGCATAAGTTAACTCGTTGGGTTGAGTGCCTTCCATTTGCATTTTTAGAAATAACTTCAAACTTTCCTCAAAGAATGAATTTTGAGTACAGGCAGCCATCATAGCCGTCCATGAGATAACATTTCGACTTGAAAGTTCATTAAAAGCTGACCGGGCAGAAAAAAAATCAACACTTTTTCCATACATATCAACTATGGCGCTTCCAACGAATAAATTTTTCTCAAATCCTCTTCTTAAGATCTGACAGTGAGCTTGTTGGCCTAAAACTAAGTTTCTAGAATCAGCACAGAGGCCTAGAACTGTGACGTACGTGATATGATCCCAGTGGGATATCTCGCTCACCATCCTTATTAAAACGTCCATTGCTTCCTTCATTAGTCCATGCTCCAGGAAACTATTAATCATGGAATTGAGAGAGACGATGTCAGCTCCAGGCACTGACTGGAAGACTTTTTTAGCATCTTCCAAACCAGAACAAGTTGAGTACATCTGGAGCAGCACATTTCTGATATATGAATGAAACACCAATCCGGACTTGAGGACATAAGCATGGCACTGTAGACCCATTTTGAAAGCTCGCATGTCGGAACAGGAAGAGAGGACCGTGGCGAAGATGAACTCATTGGGACGATGCCACAAAGGGCCAAAAGACATGGTTTTGAATAAGGAAAACACCTCGGATGGGTGTCCATCGTGGAAATAACCCGCCATCAGCGAGCTGAAGGACACTACATTTTTCTCAGGCATCATGTCGAACACTTGGCGAGCAGAGGAGAGGTGCCTGCATTTGGCGTAGAGATGGATGAGATAGTTGGACTCGATGATATCGCATAAGTTGGAGATGATTAATTTGGCGTGGATGGACTTCCCCAACCTCAAGTCCTTTGTTTTTGAGATTATGTTTAGAAGGCTGAGGTTGGTTTGGCTGGAAGCGAGATCTCGCATGCTCTCCCTAAGATTATATAGGTAGAATCAAACCAGTCTTTTCCGATTCAAAAAAAGCTTTTTGAGTTCCCCTGTTGAGGCGTGTCCCGCCTCTCTCACCCAAGTCCATTTCTGTGTCACAATGCCCACTAAAATGAAAAAATATTACGTCCGAATTCTTGACGTAGAATTGTGTTCAGAGTCCAATCCTGAAGGGGCACGTGAAATATCGGATCCACCAACAAAACTGATAAAATATATTAAAAAAATGCGTGACCCGGCCCGACTGAAACCCAAGGAATTCTTATTAAATAGTGCTGTCGAAAAGACGTCAATAACACCGCAAATTTACTCGAATAACAACACCTTTAAAAACACGTCAATAACACCGCAACAACAACGCAATAACACTCGAATAATATCGCTAGAATATTCGAATAACAATCTAATATTATGCGGTGTCAATAGCACCGCAATAACACTTCAATAACACTGTAAAAACACTCAAATAACACTGCTAAAATATTCGAATAAAACTCGGATATTATGTGGTCCCAATATACCGCAATAACACTATAATAACACCGCAATAACGTCACAATAACTTCACAATAACACTTGAATAATACTGCTAATATTCAAATCACTCGAATATTATGCAGTGTTATTATGAGAGTTAATTTGCGGTGTTATTGTTGTGTTATTGTTGTGTTATTATAGTGTTATTTGAGGTAATTCGTGATATTATTGGCATGTTTTCAGCGGTGGTGTTATTTGAGTAAATTTGCGGTGTTATTAGAAATATTCCCCGCGTTATTTCAATTTTCATTGTGTTTTTTTTTTAATTAAAGGAGACTGTTGCTCCCTACGCGTTGATTAAAAAAGTAAATTACAAAACCGGGAGAGAGGTCCTATCTAAACCCACATGTACAACTTACACAATTAAAAGGAATCTAAGATCCTCTCTCCAAAATAAAATCAAAATACAACTCACACACACGACACTAAACACAATCAGAAAAAATAAGATTATGTAAATCATAAGGAAAATTATGAGAAATAAAAGGAGAATAAAGGCTCACACCAAACTTAGCGGCCAGGTGAGCGACTCATTTCCATCTCTCTTCGTATGCGTCCAAGTAACAGTAATTTGATTAGCCAAAAAGAAAATTCTCTTCATAATCCAATTTAAGCTCCAATGGTGGTGTTCCTGCAAAGTACAATACCTCCACAAAATAAAGGAATCAGTTTCAATATTAACATAAATCCAACCTCTCTTAATGGCCACCTGTAAACCAAAGACAATGGCCTCAACTTCTGCCACAAGAGGAGAAATAGGAATAGTCCTTGAAGCAAACCAACAAAGTGGCAGTCCTAAAACATCCCTAAAGACTCCTCCTATGCTAGCTTTATTAGTATACCAGCAACCATCACAATTTAATTTGATAAAAGGAAGCTTAGGTTTATACCACTTCACTACCTTATTACTTTTAACCGTAGTAGGAGTAGATAATTTAAAAATACTCAACATATTATGCATCTTAACAGGTAAACTGGATGCAAAAGCCCACGTAAAACCTTTTTGAATATAACAAAGCACCTTACAGACAGTAGTGTCAATATTAGGAGGAGTATGATTAAATTTGGCATTATTACGAGCCATCCATATAAATCAGGTAATAACTGCAGGAAAAACAGTAAAATGTTTACCCAGAATAAACCAACAATTAAAAAGAGCATCGACAGAAGAAAATTTCATGGAATTAACTTGCAACTGGAACTTAACTAGCACAGAACTCCAAACAGCAGTCGAAAACGAGCAATTGAGAATAAGATGATCAAGTGTTTCAACTTGATTACAACATAAGTAACATTTAGACGCTAATCTTAAACCCTTAAGCTTAAGCGAAGTCATCGATGGGGATAATACGATGAAAAACACGCCAAATAAAAAGGAAATAGAAGGTTTAAGCCGAGAATTCCAAAGCCGGCTCGAATTCGGACACGAAATTGCTGAAAGGAGGCAGACAAAAGCTTTAGAACTGAATCCCCAATTTTAGTTTTAATAAGAGGCACATCAATCTTAGTATTGAAAATAGGCGAGAGAAGAGATGTATTCGGCATCATTAAAATGAGTACGGTCAAGCAACAAGTTAAAGTTCCAAGAGTTATTGACCCAAAAATCATTAACTTTGAGATTAACATCACGAGGACCACCATACCAATCGGATAAAACATCATGGCCGATCCAATCATCATACCAAAGGAAACATCACCTTTACCAATATCCCAACTGATGAAAACCTCAGTGAGCCTAGCAACTTTAAGCATAGCTTTCCAAATAAAAGAATCCTTACAAGTTTGAGAAACACTTAAAGGATGTTGCAAAGAACAATATTTGACCTTAAGATACAAGGCCCAAATAGAGTTACCATTACGAAAACGATACCAAAGCTTCATATAATTAATTTGAATAGAATCTGCAATACTTCTAAAACCAAGACCACCTTTATCTAAAGGTTTACAAAGCTTGTTCCAATTTTTCCAATGATAGGAAGACTTACTGTTACCTTCCCGAAAGAAACTTGTTAAAAAGCTTCTCTAAAGAATTTATGAGATAAGAAGGCATGTTCATAACTCTGGAGAGAATAAAGAGGCATAGAAGTAAGAATACTTTTAAGAAGAGTAATACGACCACCAAAAGAAAGAAAATTTTTCTCCCAGTGGAGATTTTTTTATGAATTTTATCAATAAGACTAGCACGATGAGCTTTTTTACTTTTCCCTTTATCAAGAGTAAAACCTAAATAAATCGAAAGGTAAAGAAGCTCTATTACAACCGAGTGTAATCGAGAGATCCAATCCTTCTTAGCCACATTAATTCTTTTAGCACAGTAAAAGAAACATTTAGAAACATTAAAAGAGAGCCCAAAATACTTTTGAAAAATAGAAAGATCATTCCACACTTTCTTAATGGAACGTTTATTAGTATTAGTGAAAATAATCAAATCATCAGCAAAACATAAATGAGAGATGCTCATGTTCCCTTTATTCTTATAATTAAGAGAAGGATATAAGTTATATAAATGATTCAGTCTTCTAGAAAGATAATAAAAAACCAGAATAAAAAGATAAGGGGAAAGAGGATCACCTTGTTTGATACCTTTATAAGCTTTGAAATAACCATAGCTATTGCCATTAATCAATAAGGAATAGTAATTATTATCAATGATTCTATAAATAAGAGAACGAGAAAGAATTGTTAAAACCAATAGCTTTAAGAACATCAATAATAAAACCCCAATTAAGAGTGTCAAAAGCTTTTTTGATATCCATTTTAAATAGAATATTGCCATCTCTAAAACTAGCATCGATGTCCAACAGTAATTCTTAGACAAGTAAAGCATGATCACAAATGTTCTTATTCTTTAAGAAAGCGGCTTAGTTAAGGCTAATAATGTTACTAAGCACGAGTTGAAGTCTCTTAACAATGATTTTAGAGATAATTTTAGTAATAACAGTATTTAAGCTAATAGGTCTAAACTCATTCCAAGTAGAAGCCACTTTAGTTTTAGGAATTAAAGCAATATTAGAAGACTTGAAGTATCTAGGTAAATCAATACCATGAAAAAATTCTTGAATGGTAAGAATAACATCATTATGAATAATAGGCCAACCATTTTTATAAAATTCTAAGGAAAAATCATCAGGGCCAGCGAACGCCCCACATCCATGCTATCGATGATAGACTTAATTTCCTCACCAGAAGGTATAGAAGTAAGTAAATCATTATTAAAAGGCTTGATATCATTATAAAGAAGCTTATCCACGACCCCGATATAGGGGTCAGTATGACTAAAAAGATTAGAAAAGTAATTAACAACATCCTTAGCAATATCAATAGGATCAGTAATCTTATCACCACACTCATTGAAAATAACATGAATAGAATTAAAATTCCTACGAGCTTTAATACAAACCATAAAGAACTTAGAATTACGATTACCATCTAAATAATTTAATTTAGAGGCTTTTTGAGCATAGAATATTTCTTCTTTAGCAATAGCTTCATTAAGATTCTGATTTTCTTTAAGAAGATCATCCATAGCAATAAGATTATTAGCAAAATCTTTTTCAAGAAATTGAATCTTATTTTCAATAACCTCAATGTTTTTATGTAAATTACCAAAACAATCCCAGTTCCAGCTTCTTAGTTTAATAGCCAAACTTTTTTGTAACTTCCATAAACGAAAGCCAGCATTACCATTTGAAGAAATATTCCAATTATCATGTAAAAATTGAGTATACTTCTCATGTAAAGTCCACATAGAAAGAAATCTAAAATGATAATTATGAGTGGAAGAACTATTCATAATACTTAAAATAATAGGAGCATGATCAGAAGCATTGATAGCCAAATGTTTAACTCTATACTGAGAAAATATATTAAACCAACAAGAATTACCAACAAAACGATCAAGGCATTCGAAGGTATTCCTTCTATACCAAGTAAAAATATTACATGTATAACCCAAATCATATAAACCTGCATTCATGAGAGTCTCATTAAAATCATTAATAAGAGATAAGTTAGGAGGAATACCTCCTTGCTTCTCAGAGGGAGAAGAAATCATGTTAAAGTCCCCTCCCACCAACCAAGCTTCATTACCTGTGTTAATGCTTTGAAGCGGATTCCACGGTTCCAATCTATCCAGATTAAAACAACTGGCATAGACTAAGGTAAACAGAAAAGTCACATTATCATAAGTTATTCTAATATGCAAGAATTGTTTGTGATTGATAAGAATATCAATAAGTAAACAATCCTTCCAAAAAAACCAAATTTTATTATTACAATTAACAAAAGATTTGTAAGCTCCAAATTTCTTCATATAAGTATCATTATTATCCATATGTACTAAAGGTTCCAAAATACCAAAAAAATAGAAATTAAAGGTACAAATCAGATGTTTCAATATGTTAGAAGCATTAGTTTTAGCAATGCCCCTAATGTTCCAAACCATAGAATTGAAATTCATTGATTAAAAACCTCTTTTAAGAGCTTTATCACTCGTTTGAGGAGTAGGAGCATCCTGATTTTTCATCTGAGATGATAGAGAAACAACATAAACAAAATCTGACTCACGAGTATTCTTTATTTTTCTTTTTCTAGAAGATCTTTGAACAATCCAGTCATCATTAACAGTGTCACTTTTCATTACCTGAGTGACAGTTTCGTTATTATGCCTGTTAACATCAGTAGCCACAACATTAAAGGTGCTCTGTTCTAAAGAAGTATTAGAAACAAGTAGCAACTGTTTATCAGCATTAATATGGCTCTGTTCTAAAGAAGGATTAAATAAGAGAAGCATCTGTTTATCAGAAATAGAATCAGGATCTTCCAGCAACATATTATCATTCAAAGAAACAGGGTTCTGATTAATCGTCTTATCTGAAGGAATAATAACAGAACTAGGATTTTGAAGATCAATTATATCTTCATCCCTATGGGTAGAAATATGCACATCCGCTATATTATTTAGAGAAGGAGAATTAAGAGCAGATAGTTGAGGATCTTGGATATCCTTAACATGTAAAGAATCACAATTCGTAATACAACCTTCAACAACCATATTAGGAATAGTATTAGCAGTGCTATTAGAATTCCTAATAATCCCCATTTGATTTGGCACAATATTGGGTACGTTCTTGCGCGATTCGGGATGAGCCATAAAACGAGTTCGAGAAAAGGTGTCCAAAGATCTTACGGTGAGTACAATAATGTGGCACAAATTCGAGAACAACTTTTTGCCAATAACCATCATTGACATTTCCCAACCAAATAGAGTCCTGAAAAACCGCTGTAACATCCCGCTCAACTAAAACCCTCGCCAAAGAAGGTCAAGATAACGTACTAGTCGCAGAATCAAGTTTCAATGGCTTACCATAAACAGCATCCAATGAGTATAGAACCTTTTGATTATAATATTGTAATTTAAGACCCGGAAAGCGAATCCAAACCGGCACCACAGGTGGCTCTTCAGCAGGATTGAAATCCGGCGTCCATTTGAGAACCTTGAGATAGCATTTCTCAATACTAAGAATTTTTTTAGAGAAAAGAATGGTGTAATCTTCTTCGAGTTGAAGTTTTATCATCAAATTACGAGGATCAATTAACCCTAACTTCCAATCTCCCTTCAGATGAAGGTCTGAAAAAAATTTTCTCATCGTTTCCATACTAGGGTGAGCGTAAAAAAATTTTCCAATGAGCGTATACCTAAGTGGTTCCAAAAGCAGCAAAGAATCATCCTCATCAAAAATGAAAGCAGGTTTACCGTTCTTCCTTGAAGGTTTTTTGAGCAAAGTATCCGACCCTCCCTCGAAAAGAAGATCGAAAAAATTCGAAGGGAACGAACATCACCATCGAAATCTTGCCGAAGCAACATCCCGATAAGAAGGAGCTACCACCATAGCGAGCAACTAAAGTGAGAGAACCAGAGACCAGAGAAGCACACGAAAGAAGGAGAGAAAGAGTCGGAGAAAGTTAGGGCAAGAAAGCTCCAAGAAACCTCATCGTCCTCCACCCGACTCTTTCAATAGTTTCCAAAGATTCAATTTTCATTGTGTTATTTGGGTTTCTATGTGTGTCAAAAAAGTGCCTTTTAAATGAAGTGTCATAACTTTGGATTGGATTCGAGTCGGGTCGCGTGGTAAAATTTATTAATTTTCTTATTTTTCGTAGGTGAATCCGATATTTCACGTGTCCATTTGAAATTAAACTCTGGACGCAGCTCTGTGTCTAGACAGTAAACTCTGGTGGTCTAACTAAACAAATTTACATAAAATTTCTCAAGTGTCGTTCGGACATATCAGTATTGTGATTCATATTTTATCAAATCATATTGTAAGCGATGTGATTTATATTAATTATTGGGTCATTTGCATAAATACCACATAAAATTCTTATGCATTTACATTTCTAATGCTTAAAATTTTACATTTTACCCCAAATTTGTAAACCTTGAAATTAATGTATTAATCTATTAGATATATAAATACATTGAAATTAAGTAATCTTCTCAGACACAGATATTATCAATTTATCAGAGGAGAATTATCTATAAAAGGACGGTTGAGTACTTGTGTGTTGAACTGGATTGATACACATATGTATGTTGTGTGCGTTCTAACCGGGTAACATTTGGGTGGTGCTAAAGACTAAGAGTGGCAAATTTTAATTAGGATTTCTAATTTAATTTGTTTTCTTGCCAAGCAAGGCATAGGCCAAATTACTAATATTTGCAGTCTTACGGGTGCCAATCCATATCTTGATTATGATTTATGAGCATTATTTTTTATCAGATACAACTTTCCGGTTTTGGCTTCTCAACAAGTTTGTTTGTATCCATTCTCATATTTACACCATTAATTCCCTTTTTAGCTTATAATATATTAACAGGATGTGATTTAAAATTAAGATCGCATCATCATGATAACCAAATTTGTCTATTACTGGCTTAAAAGATGAGGGATTTATAAACATGTCGTATCTAATATTATAGTTTGATGTTTTTATATTTAATATTTTAGGAGATAATTAACTCAAAATATATACATAAAAATTATATTTTATTTTATAAAATTATTATGAGTTTTATTTTTAATGTTTCATAGAAAAGGTCTCCGTCTGAAATTATTCCTACTTAATAGCTCTAGATAAAATAATAGAACATTTACATTCATACCACTCAACTCCTATGTATTTGCATATCTAAAGTTTAATTTTTTACATGGGTAACCCTTTTACCTGCTCGAAAGCCACGGCGGCGGCGCCTTGGAACATTTCTACATCACAGCGGCTGCCACTTGCCACGCTCTCGCTCCGCTGTACCCTGACGTGCACCAAAGATTCACCAAATCCATACATTTCTATATTTTCCTTTTTATACACGCAAGAAGAAACTTGTCCAAAGAGGCGCGCGGCGAATTTTGTTGCAGCTCCGAGTCCGATGTGTTGGTGAACGATCCCTGTCGACCCGTTGGAGTTCGGATTTGTATTTGATCCTGTTTACCCTTTTCTCGTCTCTATTGATCGAGTATATATATGTGTCCAGCATTGGTTGTCCCCACTGTTTCTCTTCTTTACCCGCTCTTTCTCTCCTACTTCATCCACCGATGATAGATAGAAGGTAGAAGCCGAGGTTCTGTAGCTTCTCCGGCGGCTGCTGAGAGAGAACCTGTTGGCGGTCTTTCAGGTGGAATTCCGATTTTCCATTATCTTTGCAA
Source organism: Papilionanthe hookeriana x Papilionanthe teres (assembly GCA_022702705.1). Lineage (NCBI taxonomy): Eukaryota > Viridiplantae > Streptophyta > Magnoliopsida > Asparagales > Orchidaceae > Papilionanthe > Papilionanthe hookeriana x Papilionanthe teres. The sequence continues at coordinate 9,283 of JAKZJZ010002158.1, forward strand.
TCTTTTGTTTTGAATTTGGGCGTGTCTATTGATTTTTCTCTTTGTTCCGTGCGAATTTCGGTTATGGGGTTTCTGGTTTTTTAGAATCGGTTTGTTGTGATTCCTATAGGATGGTAGGTTTGCTAAACTGGTAGGGTTGGTTTCTGCTGCTCTTGCGGTATTCAGCCGTTGATTGCTAGTTTTGTGTTTTTGCAATACAAGTCATTCAATTCTTAGCCGTCACATTTTCAGTCATTATCTATATGCGTTTAGTTCCTCGGCTTGTGGGATGGTTTCTGGCCTATATGAGTTCTGATCTAATTTTCATATTAAAGTGAGATATTGGCAGCGTTCTATTCGCAATTTATTGAAAATAAGTGCCAAAACTGCCTTCCGACTCTTTCCAGAATTTCAGAGTTCTTAAAAGAAAGATTTACGTAAATACCACGCAATGCTTATGTATTTACATGTCTAATACTTCAATTTTTCCATACATGCCATATCTTACTTATGTGGAAAAGAGATATTTTACTTTTTATTAGTTTAAATGTGGGTACTTTTCATGTGATATTAAAGATATAGATGGTCTAAATGTAAAAAATAAAGTTTAGTTGTTCGATGTATAAATATATAGGACTTTGGTGGTATGTATGTAAATTCCCCATGAAATTATAAATTAATTCTTTTGTATTTATTATGAACTGAAACAGTTCTAACACTCTTTTAAAAGTAGGATTGTCTTAACCCCCAATTAAAAGTCATGAATAATTTACCACTTTCTCTGCAAATAATCAAGGAATCATTTGGGCGCTTTTCTCCAATCTATTAACTATGCACAGTGATGAAATTATGATTTGCTGCTGAAGAATTCAAGGGTATATTACTATGAACTTATATCGATCTTTCCTCAACTTTAGGGGAGCAAACCGTCCCTGATTTCACTGATCGTGTATCTCTGCCCTATTGCATGAAGCTCTTTTTGAAGTGCATGTTCTTTTGTATGGGAGCTCCTCGCCAATAATTGAAACAATATGACTTAATAGATTTTGCTCATCTTTGTTTGTGGGATCTCCTTTGACAAATTTGCTAATTGACAAAGCTTTTGCTTATAAGAAGCTGTTAAATGGAGTAAGATTTTGGTATTGAAAAAAAAATTGGCTATTTTGAATTTCTTTCTTTTGAAGGTTTAGTTGGAAAAATGGTTTTGCTGTGTTTATGGATCAAAAAGCACTCCGAGAACCCGACGCCTAAGCGCCCATTGTTGGGCGCTTCTTCTTGATGGGGCGCAACCATTGTGGGTGCTGCTTTTTTTTTGCGCCCTTTATGGATGCTTTCGTGCAAACATAGAAGCCAAAGCTTTTGCGCCACCCTTGGGCACTCAAGCACCCGTTTTGTATGGTGCGGGATTTTCTTTCTCGAGAGCTTAGCGCTTAGGCCCAAGTCAGGGCGCCTATGTGTCAGGTGTGGTTGGCTTTGAGAATTCTGGTTTTAACGCTGAATTAAAGCGGTGTAATTGTGTTTCATGTTTCTTTCTTCTGAATTCTTCGACTAGCATCCCAGTGAAGGTGAGGAGTGTCGAAGAGGTGGATTTTAGTGATTCGGCATGATTTTTTGCGTCAAATCGGAGAGAAAAGATTGTGAAGTGAATCCTACAAGTTTTCTTTGTGTGTGGAGAGAAAATTAGTATAACTTCTTTGTAAAATCTTTTGAATTTCGTAGTGAAAATTTCTGGTGGTATAGTTCTGTGGTTTTTTCCCATTCTCGGAGTTTTTCACATAAAATTCTAGCGTGTTTTTTGTGTTTGCTTTGATTGTGTTTTTTGTTCAACTTTTGTTCTGGTTTTCTCAAATTGGTGCAATCTTGTTATTCTGCGGTGTGGTTTAGTTTCTAATTGATCATAAGTCCGGAAAAATTTGGGAATTGTTCGTGATAGTTGTCTATCAGGTTTGTGCTGGTAGGAGGCCATTGAATCGAAATAAATATTTTATTGAGCTGCCACATTTATAAAAAGGGTTTTGACACCGGCTTTCCTATTCAGCCTCTTCTATTAACAATTATGATTCAGCCATTGATGAGATTTCTGGCTTAGAAACATTAAGAAATCAGTTTTAATGCACTCCTCTTGCTTTGCATATCACATAGCTTCTTAGTCCAGATTGCTTGTTATGAATTTATTTCTCAAACAAAAAATGAGCATTGAATTCCATATCTAGGGATACATATGTAGGCGTTCTAAAGTGCTTTGAACAATTTACTACGGTTGTTGAATTGAAGTTGCTTTAGGATATCAGATTTGTGTGAGATTTACGTTATCAAGAACTGATTTTAAGAGTATTATCTATTGATATTCTCTATTAAACATAATAAAAGGGGCCCATTTTTAGATGGAGAAGTTAGCAGACTTGCACTTTAAATACCCGATCAATGTTGTTACACCAACCTTTAAGACTATATGTTTCTTGTAATCTGCAACCTCTGAATTTTTTTAATGCTGTACTCGTTGAATTTAGCCAGAGACAGTTGTCGCAGTATAAATTTACTGATTATAATTTAAATCATCAGCACTTGAAAATAATGAAAAGCATCTAACCATTCTTATTTTCTCATTTCATGAAGGGTGCAGAATATATTGTAGTTGCTGTGAGATGTCAGGTTTGACATAGTCAATCATATAAAAAGGAAATGGGTGGGTGTTGCTGCTCCTCAAGAAATGCATCAGGCGGAATATCTGTTTACTACCAAGTAAGCAGCCTCCTAGCTTGCGTGATTATTGTAGACAACAACATTTCAAGTTTTGCCAGTTCTTCTGATATTTTCTTCTTTGATATCACAGGATACTTGAGAATTATATTCTTAATTTTAATAGTTTCTTTTTCTTTTTTGATATCTATGATTGTATCTTTTCTAAACATAACATATGCATTTGAAGCTACGGAATTCTGTAGTTTACAATGATAAATTATCACTGAAAGAACTTATGTTTCCTCCATTCCAATATATTTTAATTGCTTACGGTAGGAATTTTTATTATTTATTATTGTTATTTTTTTTCATAATTGACATTATTCTTCTTTGTTGTATATTTTTGTGTTGTATATTTCTTTGTTGTTCTCCTCTCTTGCTTGTATATAAGAACAATTAGTGACACATAAATGCTTATACTAAAAAGTTAAGTAAAGATTTAGTTCTGTATAATTGTCTTTAATTTCAAATATGGTATCAACGTTATGGTCTAGAATTCCTCCAGCTCTCTAAATCCATTCCTGTTGATGCCACACTCGAATTTCTGATCTCAATTTGCTGCTTTCACGGTTTCTTGCATCTACAAACTGTTTGTGCTCTACCAACCCCTCTCTAAGTAAGAATCTCGTCTCGATCATGGACCGTTGAGGCACTTTTTCTCCTCTCTTTCTCACAGAAATGCACACCTATGTAATCTATCTTTGTTTTCCAATGGTGATTGTGTCATGATTTTCTTTCGTATGAATCTTGTTGCCAACATTTTCAACTTACGTTATTATCTCTTTCACAAATGGGCCAATCCAACTCAAGTTAAGACTTTTTATGCCACTTTGAATTTGCATGGGGGTATTATCATATTGAAATCATTATATGTGATAGCTATTAATACTAAGAATATGCTATATTTGTTTTTTTATATTTCTTCATTGTTAATAATATTCTTTTTTATTTTTATTTTTACTCTATTTCTCATTGATGATTGCTCTAAAAAGATAATTATTTAATGATCTTGCAATCTTCTCTCTTTTCTAATACTCTACATGGATATTTTTTGCCTATTCAACACAACATTTTGGCATGGTTAAAGTATTTTTCTGATTTCTCCATGTTTAACATGCTCTATTTTGACATATTTCTAAAATATCATATGCCATGTTGGAGCATTGCGTTCAACTAGCTTTCATATATCTATTAGTGTCCGGATAGTTTCAGCACAAAAAAATTGTGGTTCAATTAGATCTGATAGCTTATCTCTTCCAGTATCCACGGGATTTCAAGGACAATGAATCTCTGCCTTCCACTCATGGTAAATAATCCGCTGTTCCTCTTTTAATTTTTTATTCAATTCGGGAGACTTGAGTCCTCTTTTGTAAAAAATCTAATTCTGTGCTGCTTCTTTTGAATTTCACAGACGCACAAACTAATGCTGGAAGCGCTGAAAACTATCCAAGCAAAAATGAACAGAGGCAGTCAGCAGATTCTTTATCAATGAGAGATAAAACTGTGGATTGGTGTGGTGATTTGATAGAGCCCAAAAATAAAGAAGAATTTTCACATATACACAGCCCCACAAGTTTCTCAACCGATGAGGATGATGTTTGCCCCATTTGTCTTGAAGGTAGCATTTCTCCCCTCTTATCCAAACGTAATTTATTAATGTTGCTTTCTTTTTTTCATATCTGGAAGTTATGTTGCGTTTACAAAATGATTTCCTGGAGTGTCCTAAATATATATCAGTTCAATTTTAACTTGTTTTATCTTGTCATTAATTCTCTTGCTTTGCAGAAAATGGTCGAATTATTTGATAAAATTTATCTCACTTCTTATGCAGAGTATGATGATGAGAACCCTCGTATTTTTTCAAAATGTAAACATCATTTTCACCTTTCTTGCATACTAGAATGGTTTGAGAGGAGCAACAAGTGCGCCGTATGTGACCAGGTATGAGAAAATAAGCCATTTTTTTTCCAAACTGTTTAGAACTTCTCTTCATTCTTTCGGGTTTTTCCTAACAAAACCAAGTGTTAACATGAAGACTTTGTGCATGTTGCAAGTTTGGTGTAAAAGAAATGTTTTTGCATCTCAATCCTTTAATAATGTTGAAGGAGTGCTAAAACAACATTTGAAATTAGTTCCTTCGTATTTCCATCAATGTAATTTAGGGGCTGTTTGGCAACTTATGGGAATTAAATTATTAAGATTTGCTAAATCCCTTAAATCCGGATTTAGTAAGCACTGAAAGGATTAAGTACCAATAACTGTTTGGGAATTTATGCCAAATTTAAATGTCTGTTTGGTTTTGTTAGAATACTCAAACATATATAAAATTTAATTATTTCATTTCTATGATAGAATTTAATTAATTTTATAATATTAAAGTATTACAAATTCAACGTTATTTTTCTTATTTCCTTACAATTTATGCAGCTTATGGAGGTTGCAGATATGGATCTGTTTGACCAAACCTTGTAGGTATGGCCATTTGGATGAAATGATTTCTTACCTTACAGCCCATTACATGACCGAGTCTAAGCTTCACAAGCCTTGTTTAATGGTTTAGTTTGTTGGATGCACCAAGAAAACTTATTGGGCGAAGAAATCTTCTCTTTGAACTTCAGCAGAACTGATGGATGGGCATCTGAGCTCGAGCAACTCTTTAGCGTTATTTTATGTTTTTCTACCGTCCACTTTATTTTGAATTTTGTTTATATTATGTACCGATTTTTTGTTTTTTTAATAGAGTTCCTGATGTGCTAGTCATTCATTGATTTACAGATCTGCGAAATCTGATTATTTGGTTGTAAAATTCTTGTGTACTTGAGATTACTGCTATTGTTGATAATGGTTCATTTTATTTATTTTAAGTTGCAAGTTGAGAATATTTGTAGGGTCATTATTGTATTTGTTATAATCTTAAGTGTACTTAACGGCTAATAGGATTTCACCAATATATAGTTGTTTCTATTCCTGTATTAAGCGGCTTTATGTAACAAACAGTCAATGTATTTCTGTGTCTCTCTTCTCTGCCTATCTTCGAATTCCATTATGATATCAGAGCATTTATCCTTCACAGTTTCTCTCTGAAGCTCTAGCTTGCGCCTTTCTCTCTTCTCATTTCTTTTTCCTCTGTTCTTACTTTCCCGCATCCTGACTCCCTGGTTCGTGCCTTTTAGCCCGCTCGGTGTCCCGCATTCAATTCTTTTGGCTGTTTTTTTTTTATTCTTCTTCAACCTCCCATTTCTTTGGTTGCTTTCTTCTACCAATCTCATCTATGGATTCGGCAAACTCCTCAGCAGATACCAACACTTTTCAACCTTTATCTCCATCAATTCCTCCAGCTCTCAAATTCCTCATGAGGAACATCAAAAATCGTGTTACAACCCAATTAACCACCGGTAATTTTCCCATCTGTCATTCTCAAATCTACAGACTACTCAAGGCTAAAGGATTCGAATCGTTTCTTGATGGATCTTCAATCTATCCTCTCACTCTCAGGAACGACAATTTGGTCAACAATGCTCATCTGGCTGGAAATTGACTTATCAAAATCTCGCAACTGCTCTGTACTCCACTATCTATTCATCCCTTTTACTTATGTGTTAAATCTGGTAACACTACAACTTTTTGCAAGACCTTATCAAAAAGATTCCAATCATCTAGTCGATCACTTGTCATATAGCTCAAGGACTAGCTATATAACATCACCATTAAAACAAACTCCATGAATCAATATCTGACCGAATTCAAATCTTTAGTGGACCGAATCGTCGCTAATGGCTCTCATGTTGATCTCGAGGATATCATTGTTTACATCTTGAACTATCTCCCCACCTCTTATGACTCTTTCACTACTGAACCTAGTACATTGGAGGATCTTTACGCTCTTTTTTGCAGTGAGGAAATACACCTCAATGCTATGGCAAACAAGGAAAAAACCATAGCTCAAATAGCGCTGTTTTCCAATAAGGATTGTGGTCGTACCAACACCCGCAAAAAAGGTGGAAGATCGTCAACAATTTACCGGTCACCAAAGATCCACTACTATATGTCAAATTTGTGGAAAGACAGGTCACTCCACCCCCACATGTTGGCATCGGTTTAACTTAGCGTATGTACCCAAATCTCACTCTCAACCATAGATTGCTCTTAGCACTAACCTGAAATCTGATCTCTCCACCGATTGGATCCTTGATACGGGCACTGTCACATATGACACCCAACTACAACAATATTCAACAATTGCAATCATATAATGGTAATGAACAAGTTCAAGTTGGCAACAGTGAGAACCTTTCCATTCAGCATAGTGGTCAATGAATATTACCGACACCTCATTATAATTTTCTTCTCACGAGACTCTTACATGTTCCCCATATTTCTCATAACTTGATATCTATCTATAAATTTGTCTATGTCATTAATTGCTCCATTCAATTTGACCCCATTGGTTATCAAATAAAGGACCTAAAAAAAACAAGGAAATTCTCACCGGCAGTTCCAAACACTAACTTTACTCGGTTAGTTCTCAAGAAGACGACAACAGCGAACAAGCTTTCCACACTTGAGCTATGTTGAAATTTGATTGGTATCAAAGGCTCAGGCATCCTCATGCTGAAGTCTTAAAGCTCATCTCGCGACAGGCTAAGTTTTTAAATATATGTGTTTTTGCTACTAAATGTACCCATGTATGTCTGCAAAAAGTCATCGCTTGTTGTTACCATGTTAAAGAAATTGTGGCAATAAACTTTTTCAATTGTTTTATAGTGAGCAATAAACCTTTTCAATTATTGCATAGTGATGTATGGGGACCGGTTCCCATTCTGTCACTTTATGGGTATAAATACTATCTTCTATTTGCAATGATTGTACTTAGCACCCTTGCTTAATACCTTCGGAAAATAAGTCCAAAGTTCTTTGAAAAGTTTTTCAATTGCATAAACTTATCAATAACCAATTCAACACCTTGATCAAAGCTCTTCGAACTGATGAGGGAGGAGAATTTACATCTCATGCTTTCCAAACATACATCTCTTCAAATGGGATACATCATCAATTGAGCTGTCCTTACACTCCAGAGCTGAATAGAGTGGTAGAATGGAAACACTGTCACATCATAGAAATGACACGAGCTCTCTTACTCAACCAAAATACCTCTCAAATTTTGGACTGAGACAGTACAAACTGCCACATATCTAATCAATCGAATGTCGTTCATAAACACAAAGAACATCTCACCATTTCAACTACTATATCATAAAGCTCCAAGCTATGATCATTTGCAAACTTTTGGATCATTCTGCCACCCTTGGCAACACCCCATCCTCACTAACAAGTTGCAATCCAAAGCCCCACTATGTATATTTTTTGGTTAATCCACTCAACATAAAGGCTATCACTGCTATAATTGAACAAACAATAAAATTATCATAGCCAGACACGTTACATTTGATGAAGCTTACTGTACGACTTATTTTTAGGTTTGTGTTTTGAAAAGGGGTCGCCTACAGAAATTGTCGGCGAATTTTAAATTTTAAATTTAATTTAAATATATATAATTTGGAAAGTAGCATTTGATTTTGAAAATAATTTTAAGTTTGAAAATTTTAAGATATGAAATCAAACCGATCTCACATCCCAAATAGTTTATATAAACGAGCACCACACCATAAACCGTGTATCTATCCCGAAGAATAGACACACTGCTTGATGATGGGGCTCGATTAAATAAACTAGAAGATTTGTGACATCCGTTTAGTCTACGAAATAATTTTATAAGCCGACAAATTCCCTAGCTTAATATAAAGGAATTAAGCGGGGTTTATATTACTCAGGTTCTTAAAGTTCCCTATAAGAGGCGAGCCCCTATAGTTAATTACATCTTAAATGACGGGAATCATTTAAGAAAACTCTCGATAATGATCAATGGTTTTGCTCTCAAGAATTTCAAAGTTTAAGGTTTTCAAACAATTTGGAAATTTTAATAGGGAATAGCTCAAATTTGGAACAGTTTATTTTACGAGTCCAATGGAAGAGAAGTAGGAGAAGCTGAGGATCCAAGAGGAATCTTGGCAACTTCCCAAACTATCCTATTGTTTGGCTTCAATTTGAGAGTTTACTTAATGTTGTAATCCTGCCAATTTTAATTAATTAGGACTTATATTAGTATGACATAATCATACAAATAGCCTCGAAGATGTGAGGGTTTATGTCGTACCAAACGACTACCTCGGAGTCCTAAAACCGGTTAGGGCTTAATTTACATAATATGATTATGCAAATGCCTAACAAAAAGTTGACGATTTATGTTGCACTAGGCAAACTACCTCAAAATCCTATGGCTTGGTTATTTAAAACTAGGAAAAGGTTTTGCTGAAGTAGAGACAAGTTTTGCTGATGAAGATGGCCGTCTTTGCCCACCGTGCTCCAAGCTCCTTGTTGTTGCAGAGGTTTAGTTTTAGAAGGTGAAAATGAGGGGATGAGAAAAGTATCTTGGTTTAGAGAAATCTTAAAGTCCAAATGTCTTTAGTGCTTTAATTAAAACAAATATTAAAGTTGATTAAACAGAACCAATTAAGATCCCACAGTTTCGTCATCCCTGCACCGTTATTTCATCGGATTCACTTAGTCCAGATGAATTTTCTAAACTCAACTGAATGAGTTCCACACTTTCATTTAGACCGTGGGAAATCCCGCGTGGGTTACATCATCCGAGGTATTCCCGATCATCCAACGAGACGTTTTAATTTAGTTGCAATTGCAGTTTTGTTGTTCTGTTTGTGATTAAATTTTGAGTTGTTTTATATTTTGAATGTTGTGGCGGTGAATTTTATCTTGTTGTGACTTTTAATTTAGTTTTAGGTTTCAGTTTTGTGGCTATCCTAAAGGTTTTAGTTTTCATGCAACAATCATGTTTATCATGCAATAAAAGTAAACCGCAGTGCAGGTAAATAAGTTGCAATAAAGTAAATTGTAATAAAGTAAAAGCGTACCTGGAGGGTTTTCTCGTCATTCCAGGCTGCACTTAAAACACATGTTAGAACATTTAAATATTTGCAACAAGTACCTAGGTAAAGCTAAGGGAAAGGTTTTGGTTGTCTACCAAGATCCTAATCCTATCGTTAGTCGAGTTTCATGATGTCTAGGTTCTTTATATTTTGTGGATGATTTTCTTCACCAAAGAACAATTAAGTTCAATTATTCTTCTTAAAACACCTCATTGTATTGAGGAAGTGTTTAGAATGGGTTCTAAACATCTTTTCAATACTTCTGAGATTATTTCGAGTCTAAATGAATTTTTACTGTAGAGATGAATCAATCATCCAAAAAATTTTAGTTAAGTTTTAACACTTACTCAGTGAACTTAGGACATTTGATTATCCCATGAATGAAGTGACACCTCATTTGACACTCCATTTAAGAGTTATAATGATAAAAGTCTTTAGGGGCAAATCAATTTATTAAGAATTTCAACGATTTAAAATTAGAATTAATGTTTTAAGGTGATTTAATTTAGTTATAAAATTTTAATAAATTTAAGTTTGGAATAGTGTTCAAGTTGTTTTATTCTTAAGTGTTTTAAACTATTTAAATTAAAAGAGGAGTTTAAATTATTTAATTTAGACTTTAATGATTTAGTTTTAATTTA
>JAKZJZ010002159.1:0-19635 GCA_022702705.1 Papilionanthe hookeriana x Papilionanthe teres
TCAAACAAGAAGCAACTACAATAAGTCAGAAGAAGCCGCAATTCGAGATCTCTCTCGAAGATGAGAAGAATGAAGAATACAAATCAATGTACGAGAAGATTAACCACTACGTACATACTATGACCCTAACTCCGATCCATTCTAATAAGATCGAGGGTATGGAGGTCAAAGAGGTACGTAGCGACTGTGCAAGACCAATCAAATTCTACCGTGGTGCTTCTTCCTCCAAAACCGAAAATAATGTACAATTCGAAGATGCTACTTCATCGAATTAATGGAATTGCCTTTTGAGTGGTACTCTCCCCGTGTTCAAAATTTAATTCAACGTGGTTTCTTACCTCGACAATGGACAAAAGGTCAATCTCAACATTTTGAAAATTATGGAATAACTCCGTCGTCCACCCAATTCAAAGCATGGTCTCGGATTCGGCACAGTAGATCAGCTGATGATACCGAATTTTGTTTGGTTGTCACTTGCGAATCTAATGAAAACTGCATGGAAACTACGGACGAACTCGAAGATTTACAAATCGAGACGCTCCACCGTAATTCGAAGAAGAAATCAAATCTACGATAGATGAGTTAACGGAAGTTAACTTAGGTACTAGCGAAGAGCCTAGACCTACCTTTGTTAGCTCCTTACTCAATAAAGAAGACTCGAAGAAATAATCAAGTTATTAATGGAATTTAAAGACTCGTTTTGCTTGGAGCTACGATGAAATGCCGTGATTAGCTCCGCAGGTCGCAATCCATAAGCTAGTGGGTGGATCCTACTTCAGTCCCGACGACAAGGTCCCGTAAGAATGCGTCTAGAAGTCGAACAACAAGTCATACTCGAAGTTAAAAAGCTAATGACGCTAAATTTGTCCGTGAAGAACAATACCCAACTTGGTTAGCCAACGTGGTACCAGTCGTGAAGAAGAATGGTCGATCGAATTTGTGTGGACTTCGAAGATTTAAACAAGGCATGTCCAAAAGATGAATTCCCTCTACCGATCCTGAAATTAATGATCGACATTGCTTCAACACATGAAATATTCTCATTCATGGATGGATCTTCGTGATACAACCGGATAAAAATGGCTCCGAAGATGAAAAGCTTACGGCATTCGTAACGCCGATCGGAGTATTTTGCTACACAAGGTGATGCCATTCGGACCGAAGAACGCAGAGCAACCTACCAAAGAGCAATGACAAGAATTTTTGATGATCTCATCCATAATCAAGTCGAATGCTACGTGGACGATGTGGTCATCAAAAGCAAAGTAAAGGACAACCACTTGTATGATTTGAGAATTGTTTTCGAACGATTAAGACAATTTAACCTTAAGAGGAATCCCTTAAAATGCGCCTTCTGCGTCACCTCCGGAAATTCTTAGGATTCGTTGTCCGACATCGTGGAATCGAAATCGACCCGAGAAGATTAAAGCTATCTTAGAAATGCCGCCTCCCAAAACCTTAAAACAACTACGATCTTTTCAAGGGAAGCTCGGCATATCTTCGACGCTTTATCTCAAACCCGTCGTGTAGGTGTCACCTTTCTCGGCACTAGTTAAAAAGGACGCCAAATTTATTCTGGGAAGAGAAATGCCGTAGGGCCTTCGAGGACATTAAACAATACTTAATGACACCTCCCGTCTTAGCAGCCCCGGCCTCGTGTAGACCGCTAATACTTTATACCGCGGCTTTAGACGACTTCTGAGCCTCGTTAGCCTGTGTCAATGATGAGGGTAAAGAAAATGCTCTTTATTACCTAAGCCGTCGTTTCATCGCCGACGGAAATAAGGTATCCCGCAATTGAAAAGCATTGTTTGGCCCCGATCTTCGCCGCTCAAAAGCTCGTGCATTACATGCTTTCTCATAAGGTCAACTCTGATCTCGAAGTTTAATCCATCGCAATACTTCGATGACTCGTCCAACGCTTTCCGGCAGACTTGCCGGATGGTCAATGATATTATTGCAATTCGATATAACTTTCGTGCCTCTTCGTGCCGTAAAGGGACAAGTCTTAGCAGTACTTCCTTGCAAGACACCCTTCGCCGGCAGAATCTCCTCTCAATGACGATCCGCCGGATGAACAAATAATGAACTTAGAAGACCATGATGATCGACGTTGGGAATTATATTTCGACGGAGCATCTTCAAGCACATAAAGACGAAGAATCGCAAGTGATAAGTGCCCGGAAGGCAGGGATCGGACTAATCTTTATAACACCGGAGCGGGGATGTTAAGATACTCCTACCACTTGACTGAGCCGTGTACAAACAACGAAGCGTAATACGAAGCCCTCATAACAGACCGGAATTAACCATTCGAATGGGTATAACTGTACATCAACATCTACGGGGATTCACAGTTAATCATTCAACAGTATCGCCGGACAATACAGAATTTTAAAGCCAAGACTCGAACAATACTTCCAAGATGCCATACAAATTGTTGGAACAGATTCCGAATGTGACAATCTACAAAATTCCTGAAAAGAAAACGCTTTAGCGGATGCGCTAGCTCGTCTCGCAAAAGAATTTGTCCGTTTGCAAGATGAATCGATGGAAGTGTCGACTCACTGACGTCAGTCCTATCACACCAACATGGACACAATATACAAATCGAAAAAGAAAAAGGATCAATCGCAACGAAGGATGTAAAACACGTAAGATTGCGACGACCATTGACTGCAGACTACTCGCAAACAGAAAGCTACCAGACGATAGGTCGCTAGCCCATCGTATCAAGAAAAGAACTCGTCCTACGCATTAGTAAACAACACGTTATACGGAAGGTCTTTCGATCAAATGCGGCTAAGGTGCCTAAGCGGGTCCGAAGCCCGTGAAATTGTTAAGGAGGTGCATTCAGACTCCGTGGCGCTCACCACTGGCCCGAAAATGAAAATGAAAATTAAAAGACTAGGGTACTACCGGCCCTCGATGATGACCGACCGCATGAAAATCGCCAAGAGCCGTCATCGATGCCAAGTGCACGGAGTGGTTCTACACCAACCTCCAAATGTGCTACATCCGACAATCGCATCGCGGCCATTCGAATGTTGGGGCACGATATAGTGGGTCCAATAGAACCACCGTCTTCAAAAGGACATCGCTTCATTCTTGCGGCTACGCATTACTTTTCCAAGCTGGCAGAGGCAGCTCCACTTAGAGAAGTGAAAGCACATCACGTACTACAATTTTTCAAGAACCAAGTTGTTTACCGTTTCGCAGTGCCGCGCGAATCATCTCGGATAACGGCCGCATTCGAAGCACGCAAATCAACAATTTTGTCGTGAGACATGGAATCGACCGGCGATATTCAACGATTTACTACCCAAGAGCAAACGGCCTCGCCGAGGCTTTTAATAAAACCCTCGTTCAAATTTTAAAGAAAACCTTGGACGATAATAAGAGAAATTGGCACGAGAAGTTGTTAGAAGCCTTATGGGCCTACCGGACAACCTTCGTAACTCCTACGCAAGCTACACCTTACGCTCCGGTGTATGGGTCCGAGGCGAGTGTTACCCTTAGAAGTCCAACCTTCCTTCACTCGAATCGCAGCTTGCAAATAAAATCACAACGAAGAGAACGCCAAATTACGACTCGAAGGATTGGAAAGCCCGGAAGGGAAAAGAATTGCAGCACAGACAGGAACTTAGAACTATACCAAGCTAAGATGGTTCAAGCCCATGACAGACCGGGTCCGCCCAAGAACCTTCAAAGTTGGTGATTTAGTTCTCGTTCTCAAAAGACCTATCCTCGCACACCGCAAGATAGGAGGAAAATTTGAACCCACTCGGGAAGGACCGTTCGTGGTCGAGGCAAGATACTCGTGGAGGTTCCTACCAGCCTAGTGAATCGCCAAGGAGAACGACATATGCTTCCGATCAATGGACGATACTTGAAAAAGTATTACGCTACCCGATGTTTCGAAGGAATGAACTTTCCATCCCTAGAAGCACGGGTGAAGTGATTACTTATGATCGGGTCCGAACCCAAAAATAATAAAATGTGCTAAAAATAAATAAAATCCCGATAATAAAATTTTCCTTGTTTTCTTTTCCAAATCAAAATCTCTTACCCGATCTTTTCCTACTTCATTCCTCTTAAGTTTAAAAATATAAGAATAATAAAAAAAAAAATCTAAAAAAAAATGAATGACAAACACCAAATTCACATGAACAATAAATAAATGATAAAATAAAATTTGAATCATTAAAAGATAAACAAAATCAACATAAATGTTAAATCAAATTCTCAATCAAATTTCAAATGTGATCTTCCAAATTTCAAATCAAATCTTAAATCAAATTTCAACCGAGTTCAAACTCATCCTTCCAAATTTCAAATTCAATCTTTCCAGATTCCAAATCTCTATCAAATCTCAGTCAAATTTCAAATCTCAAATTCGATCTTCCAGATCTTAAATCAAATCTATTTCAAATCTCAAAATTCGATCTTCCAGATCTTAAATCAAATCTATTTCAAATCTCAAATTCGATCTTCAAGATCTTAAATCAAATCTATTTCAAATCTCAAATTCGATCTTTCCGCATCTCACATCAAACCTCGATCAAATTCAAACTTTCGGGTCGAGGATTTTACATCCAAGACCGCATCGCTTTAGGATTCTTTCCCTATCGCACCGAAATACATCAAATTCAAACTCTTCGGGTCGAGGATTTTACATCCGAGACCGCACCGCTTTAGGATTCTTTCCCTATCGCACCGAAATACATCAAATTCAAACTTTTGGGTCGAGGATTTTACATCCAAGACCGCACCGCTTTAGGATTCTTTCCCTATCGAACCGAAATACATCAAATTCAAACTTTTGGGTCGAGGATTTTACATCCGAGACCGCATCGCTTTAGGATTCTTTCCCTATCGCACCGAAATACATCAAATTTAAACTTTTGGGTCGAGGATTTTACATCCAAGACCGCACCGCTTTAGGATTCTTTCCCTATCGCACCGAAATACATCAAATTCAAACTTTTGGGTCGAGGATTTTACATCCAAGACCGCACCGCTTTAGGATTCTTTCCCTATCGCACCGAAATACATCAAATTCAAACTTTTGGGTCGAGGATTTTACATCCAAGACCGCATCGCTTTAGGATTCTTTCCCTATTGCACCGAAATACATCAAAATCAAACTTTTGGGTCGAGGATTTTACATCCAAGACCGCACTCGCTTTAGGATTCTTTCCCTATCGCACCGAAATACATCAAATTCAAACTTTTGGGTCGAGGATTTTACATCCAAGACCGCACTCGCTTTAGGATTCTTTCCCTATCGCACCGAAATACATCAAATTCAAACTTTTGGGTCGAGGATTTTACATCCAAGATCGCACCGCTTTAGGATTCTTTCCCTATCGCACCGAAATACATCAAAATCAACTTTTGGGTCGAGGATTTTACATCCAAGATCGCATCGCTTTAGGATTCTTTCCCTATCGCACCGAAATACATCAAATTCAAACTCTTGGGTCGAGGATTTTACATCCAAGATCGCACCGCTTTATGATTCTTTCCCTATTGCACCGAAATACATCAAATTCAAACTTTTGGGTCGAGGATTTTACATCCGAGACCGCATCGCTTTAGGATCATTTCCCTATCGCAATGAAATACATCAAAATCAAACTCTCGAGGTTAAGGATTTTACATCCAATACCGCATTACTCCGAGATCTTTCTTCATTGTAATGATCCAATCCAATCGATTCGATCTTCTTTCGGGGTCAAGATGTTGCATCTAAAACCTCAAAATTCCAATTTTCATTTCAAATCAAATCCCTTCAAATTAATCTCGACAAACTTCAATCTAAATCGAAACTCCAAATTGAAATCTAAACTCACACATCATGACTTGAACATGAGACAAAATAAAATCTAAATCGAAATTCTCCCGCATCATGTGATTTGGGATTCACCTCCTTTCCTTTCCCCGCCGAGAGTTCAAGAATCTCCAGCCTTAGAGATATACTTGACACTCCCCAACTGAAGCTCTTCTACTTCGTCCTAAGTTTGTTACTTGGACATCCGTGTTGGTTTTGTTGATCGCTTCGGTCAACACCAATACGCGCGGTGTGCTCCGTCACCACCACACCTATCGGGGTCCATTTGTCGACCTCATTTTCGATGAGGTCTTCTCTTCTTCTCTTTAGTACTTAGGATCTAGCCTTCAGGCTTTTCCTTCGACTATCCTAGAGGACTAGAATCGGGATCCACCATCTAGAATTTTAAACCACTTCTTAACTCCCCGCAAACTCCACAAACTCGATCGTAGACCCCTAATCACCTAGAGGGTTGAAATCAAATGTGGAAGTTTAAAGGATGAGTTCCTATAGGACTCTTTGGCCTTAGGACCGCCTCGGCGGCCTCGGTCTCGGTGAGGGGCCGACTTACACACACACTACACTTATACACTACACCTACACACTACACTTTCACACACCTCCTAAAACCATACCCATACCCAACTTGATCTCCCGACTCATGCAGGTGATTCACATGGATGGTCTTTAACCCCTAAGCCCTCAGCAAGAGGGTTAGGAACAACATAGTTGAATGCCTCAAATGAGTCCCTTCATGGCTCATGTGGGCTTGATATGGCTTCATGGCTCAACCAAAATGATTTTATTCCACTTACATTCACCTAATCTTCCATTTTCCAAATCTTCAATTTTTGACCCCCGGACCCTACACCCGCCAACCTACCCAAAGCCCTCGAATACACCCAAATTTCTCAAAAATTTCCAAATCACCCAAAATTCTCCAAAATCATTCCCAAACATTTCCACATCACTCAAACTGATCATCCATAACCAAAAATACCAAAAATTCCAAAAATACCTCCCAATACCCTCCAAATACCCAAAATACCCTTCTTAGCCAAAAAATCCAAAAATTCAGAAAATTCCCAGAAAATTCCAGAAAATCCCAAATATTCCCAATTTCATTTTGTTCAACTACACCATGGGCCAATTTGGTCAATTTACCCCACGTTTATCAAAACCCCCAATTTGACCCATTTTAACCCAAAGTAAACCCAATGTCAAACCTAACCTACCCAATTGACCTAAATTCTGGTCCAATTCAATTCTAAACTTCAATTCAACATCCTCAACACCAATCTAGACCAAATCCAAGCCCAATTTGATTGGCATTGGGATCCAATTTCACTTTTGGCCTTAAAGCCCAATTTGGACCCATGACCCAAACTTAGCCCAAACTCACCCAATTCAACTCCAATTAACCCCAAATCTTTTCTAAACCCTCCTTAACATCCTCATAAACAAAACACTAACATGATTTGCCAAAAATTTAGACCCAAACCCCACTCAAATTCAACTCAAAATCAAAAAGCCCAATTTTGACCTAAACCCAAACCTAACCCAAATAGACCCAAATCCCAAAATCAAAACCTAACCAAAGCTAAAACCTCTTTGAAACACTCCCATAAACATTTCCCAACATTAATTTTACATCAACTTCAAATCTAGCCCAACTTTGGCCCATGGTAGCCCATTTTGGCCCACCTTAGCCTCTTTACCAAAAGGCCCATATTTCAAACCCAAATCACCTCAAATTTGTTTCAAACCACTCATGACACATCCCTAAACCAAACTCAACAATTATTTGGCCCAAACCTTTACCAAAATTTCATCCCAAAATCCATTTTAAAATTCAAAAGCCCACTTTCCTAAACCATTTTAAAAGCCCATCCTTTACCACATCCAAAGGCCCAAAATTGGTCCCAAAGCCCATATGACATTTCCCCTCACCATACTTTCAATTAAACTCAATACCTAAGTCCTAAATTCATCATCAAATCATTCCAAATCAAGTTCCATACAAATTTCCATCAAATTACCAAAAAATTCCTATAATCCATTTCCATGAAATCGACTCGACTTTTCCCAAGCCAAAGGTGAGCCATGAAGCCATGCATGAGCCACATGGAAGCCATGAGAGCCTCTTTACATGTCACCATGCCATTTTGGGCAAAAGGAGGAGACTCTTTCCTTAATTCCTAAAGGTGATTAACCACTCCCATGATTCCACTAAATCTTGCTTAAGCTTAATCGTACTTGGATGGTGACCATTCCCCATCGATTAAGCCGACCTAAATCACTTTCTATTCAGCCTTAAACAAAGCCTTGGGTGGTGCACCTAGCCCAAATAGAGGGGTTGACCAATTTGAGCCAAAATAAGCCCTCTCCCATTCCATTCTAATCCAAGCCTTTTACACATGGCATTTGCCAATCGCCTACACTAAACCCCGCCCCGACCCACCCGAACAAGATGGTGACCAATGCTCGGCTCGGCCAGCCACTGTGTCGCCGGAAAACACCATGGCCGAAAGCTCACATGTGAGCCAACATTGAAATTCTCCATCGTCGACTTGTCTCAACCCAAATGGATAGCATGGCCGTTCTTCCCATGCCCAGAGCAGGTGATCCAAAGCCCTAACTCTCCCTGGGAGGCCCTCCACCCTCTCCTATTTAAACCCCTCACCCTCACGGCCATGAGAAGAGAGTTGCACAAACCTTGCCGAAACTCTGCCAAAATTGTTCCAAACCCTTCTCCACCCTTAGAGCAGTTGATTCCCAGTGTCAATTTGCCCTAATCCCCACTGACAAAATCCAATTTCTCAACTGAAATTCCACCCAAAACCAGGACACTTCTCCACAGTGGATCAATCCTCAAATTGATTAGTCCTACACCTTCACTCGTACCAAGAGAAGGTGTCCACCAGACAAAAGCCCCATCTCCGTGCCACCCAGCTTGTTCCGGACTCCAAAGGTTGTGATCAGCCTTGGTGGAAATCACACCTAGGCAATTCACCACATCCCCTGTGCTTCATCCCTAGCCTCCCGCAGCTCCAACGAACGTGCCGAGCATCTCTCGATCGAGGCTTCACCTCTCGCAGCTAAGGTATGAGCTAATTCTTCATCCCGAGCTTCTGGAGATTCTCCATTTCAAATGCTTCAATTTCAATGCATGATAACCGTATAGATGTGTTCGTCTCCTCAAGACGAATCCATAGAGTATAAGAGCATGAAAATCCATCGAGTATCGAGCGAGATATTGTGGATTTAGTGTGGACGGCTCTCGGAGAGGACACTTGGGGACGATGAACGGATGCCGTCCATTTAATACACGCGCGGACGGACGGCCAGGATCGCGTCGGACCGAAGACGCGAGCGATACAGCCGGGCCCCCGGAGCGCCGACTCGGATGGCGGCGTCAAATGGGAGCGCGCCGCGTGCGCTTCGGAGATGCTAAGGCCGACGCGGCGCCGACTCGGATAAATAGAAAATTAAGGGTATTTTCTATTTATTTAATTCCCTAAACTTCAAAAATTCATAACTTTGTGTAGGAAAATCAGAAAAATAAAATAAAAATACCCCCTTCTCAAAGGAACGCAGGAGAATAATGTGGAAAAGAAATCATTTAATTTCATCAAGTATTTTATTTTTTATAATTTATTTACTCCCCGCATTGTTTTAATTCTCCATGCATGTACACAATTCACCATGGCATGAGACCATGGAGCTTTCAAGCCTCGAACTCGGGAACATTCCCCGAATTTTCCAAAGTCGTAGGCCACCTCTCGTGAAAAGTTATTTATTTTTCAAATGTATGTTGTCGTTTTCGAGTGTTTTAATTCCAAAAATTAGCATGTTGTGAAATAAATTCTAGGAAAATTTGGTGATGTTCCTTATGACCAGCAGAACCCTAGAAAAATAGGACTCGAGTTAGTTCACTCAAAATAACCCTAATCGGCTTAAATACCCAAAATTAGACTTTAATTAATTAGAGTTAACCATAGATCAAATTGACTTGAAATCAATTCTCCACTGACCTTTAGGATTAGAGGAACCCACCATAAAAATTCGAGGTCAATCGGACTTCGTTAGCCTCTATTAATCGGGTCGATTAAGCCATTTAGTCATTTTAAACTTTAAAAATTCATAACTTTCAAAATATCTTTCAAAAATTCACCAAATTGGTTTTGGAACCTCTCTGATATCAGGGGAATTTAAGAAAATTAAAATTTCAATTTTCTAAAAAAGTTAATTTTTAATATTATTTTAATATTTTTAATAATTAAAAAAATAATAAAAATCACAAAAATAATAAAATTCACCAAAATGTCACATTTTGAATTTTAATTACTTAGGAACAAACCCCATATTTTTCTTAGGCCTATTTGGTGAGATATTAATTTTTTAAAGCTCTAGTGGTAATTTTAAAATTAAAAAATGTATTTTCTAGCATTTTCACTAAAATAATCATAATAAATCATAGAAAAATCAGAAAATTGCAAAATTTGGTTCTCTGAAATCCTTGATATCAGAGAGATTTTTGAAAAACATAAAATTCATTTTTCAACATTTATTTTATTTTTAAATTAATTAACACTCCATAACTTAAAATATTTATAATAAAAATAATATAATTCAAAAAATTACCAAAATTGGTCCAAGTGGTCCCCTGGTCATTAGGAATGTCCCCTAATTTTCTTAAGGACAGAAACTTTCCCTTGGTCATGTTATTAAATTTTCCTCGGAAATCTCTATTTTCTACCAAAAATAATTATATAAATAAATTAAATACAGAAAAATCACATTTTCTCCTCTCATATCTTTATTGACATATGAGTGAAGTCACATAAAAATTTCAAGTTCATTTGAGTTCAATTTAGTGAGTTATGAAATTATTAAGCTTAAAGGGTAAAGTGGTAATTAAATTTCTTTTAATCTTTAATTAAAACTTTAGGTTTAATAAAAAAATTAACAAGTAAAATATTTGATCCTAATCTGATTTGGATGATTGAAATTTAATAATTGAAGGGTAGAAACCCATTAAGCAATTTAAAATGATTAAACTTTAATTAAATAATCGATTAAATTTGAAGAATAATAAAATTGAATTATTAAAATAAGGATATTATTAGGAAGAGATTTATTCTTTAATTAAAAAATCCCTAAATTAATCATTTCATTAATGTTTAATTCCTAATTAAAATGATAATTCAAATTTAAAATATTAAAAGACTTAATCATTAAACTAAAATTAAATTATCAACTCTTTTAAAATTTTAATTAAAATTAAAATGAATAAAATTAAATTAAAGAATTAAATTAAATCAAATTAAATCAAATTAAAAATTAAATTAAAGATTAAATTAAATTAAAAATTAAATTAAATTAAATTAAATTAAATTAAAGATTAAATTAAATTAAAAATTAAATTAAATTAAATTAAATTAAATTAAAAATTAAATTAAATTAAATAAATTAAATAAATTAAATTAAATTAAATCAAATTAAATAAAAAAAATTTTTATTAAATTAAATCAAATTAATTTAATGTAACATCAAATCAAACTAAATCGAATTAAATTGAATTAAATTAAATTAAATTGAATTAAATTAAATTGAATTAAGTTCAATTAAATAACATCACCTAAGACATAAAGAAATAAGCTTAAAATAACTTCAACACTATTCCAAATTTAAACCTTTCAATCGAAATTAAATCACAAACCATTCGAACACCAATTTACCCTCAAAAGCTTTAGTTATCATAACTCCTAAACTGAATATTAAATGAAATGTTACTTCACTTATAGTGACATTCAAATATCCTAGTTCACCGAGCAAGTTAACAAAACTCGAAGACCTCGAACGATCGATTCATTTACATAATTACATTCATTCGGACTTAAAACAATCCTGAAATATTGAAAAGATGTTTAAGATTCTTCTTAAGCACTTCCTCAATATGATAGGATATTTATAAGAACAATCGAACTTAGTTGTTCTTCGACGAAGAAAGTCGTCTTCAAACCAAAACACAAGGAACCTAGACGTCATAGGAAATGACTAGACCTATAGATTAGGAATTTGGTAGAAAACCATAGCCCTTACCTTAGCTTTACCTAGGAACTTGCTTAAATATTCTAACCGTGTTTTAAGTGCAATTGGGATGACGGGAAGACCCTCCAGTACGCTTTTATTTTATTGCGATTTACTTTACGGTAATTTATTTAATCGCATCACACTTATTTTTCTTGCATGATAAACAACAATTGCATGAAAACCTACACCTTTAGGACATGAAACCAAAACCGAAACCCATAACTAAATTAAAAGACACTACAAGATAAAATTCACCTCCACAACATTTCAAAATATAAGACAACTCAAAATTTAATCACAAACGTAACAACAAAACTACAACTACAACTAAATTAAAACGTCTTGTTGGATGATCGGAATACCTCTGATGATGTAACCTACGTGTTGCTAACGGGATTTCCCACGGTCTAAATGAAAGTGTGGAACTCATTCAGTTGAGTTTAGCAAATTCATCCTGGACTAAGTGAATCCGATAAAAATAACGATGCCTGAAGGATGGAACCGTGGATCTTAACCGGTGTTGTTATAATCAACTTTAAGATTTGTTTTAATTAAAACACAAAAAAAAACACTTGGAAATTAAGACTTCTCTAAACCAAAACACTTTTCTCATCCCCCGATTTATGATTTCTAAAACTAAACCTCTGCAACAACAAGGAGCTCGGAGCATGATGGGCAAGACGACCATCGTCGTCAAAGAAACTTGAATCTACTTCAAAGAAACTTTCATAGAATTAAACAACAAAGCCATAGGACTTCGAGGTAGTTCGCCTAGTGCAACATAAATCCTCAACTCTTCGTTAGGCATTTCGTATCGCAAATTAAGCCCTAACCTGGCCTTAGGATTCCGAGGTAGTCGTCCGATACGACATAAACCCTCATATCTTCCAGTGCTATTTCGTATGATTCTATCATATAAATATAAGCCCTAATTAATTAAAATTGGCAAGATTAAAACATTAAATAAACATTAGGACTTTCCTAAATCCAAGCCAAACAATAGGATAGTCGTGAAATTATCGAAGTTCACTTCAAATCCGTAATTTCTCCTACTTTTCTTCCTTTGAATTCCCAAAATAAAATGTTCCAAACTCGATCCATTCCCTATCGAAATTCCAAAATTTAATCCTTTCGAAAACTTAAACTTTGAAATTCTTAAGAGCAGAATTATTGATTATTATCGAGAGTTTTCTTAGGTGATTCCCGTCACTTAAGATGTAATTAACTATAAGGGCTTGCCCTTATAAAGAATTTTAAAGAACCTGTGTAATATAAACCCCGTTTAATGTTTTCATATTAAGCAGTGGAATTTGTCGGCTTATAAAATTGGTTCGTCGTACCAAACGGATGTCACGAACCTTTCGTTTTTATGTTGTAGTGGTATTTATTTGACCTTATTTAATGACTTAGAGGAGTCGAATGAAATTGACCTATGCGCTATGCGTCACTGGTTGACGCAGAGGCGCCATAATTATAAAAAATGTGAAAAATGAGGTTCTAGGAGCCAAAATCATAGGTGAGTAGTTTTTGGAGTTATCAAGGAGTTTTTACACGTTTAGTGGTCCGTTTTGTACCTTCACAAGTCTATAAAAAGGCCCTCGAATTTATGAAATACTTGCTCCGAGTTCTTATTTTCATTCTTGAGTCTTCTAAAAGAGTATTTTGAGTGCAAAAATGTCTTCTTGGGAGAACAAAGTTAAGAAGAAAGAGGAAGCCAACAAGAAGATGTTTATTTGTGATAGTGTGCAAGAGTTGAAGAGAAAAAGAAGTATCATGTTTTGGAAATATTTAAATCGAAGTTTCTTATTATCTTATTTGGGGAATTTTTAAGTTGATTATAGTGACACCGGTTAGGATCCCACGATTCCCTCATTCCAGCACCACTATTTTCTTTAGATTAACTTAGTCTAAATGAATTTAGTAAACTCAACTAAATGAGTACTATATTTTCATTTAGAACCAGGGAAATTTTGTTAGCATCCGTAGGTTGCATCCTCCGAGGTATTCCAGATCATCTGATATAGATCTTTTAATTTAGTAACAATTGTGATTTTTTTTTGTATGTAATTAAATTTTAAGTTGTCCTATATTTTGAATGTTGTGGCGGTGAATTTTATCTTGTTTTGTTTTTGAATTTGATATTGGTTTTAGTTTTATGGCTATCCTAAAAATTTTGGTTTTCATGCAGGGTGACATTTGTTGTCTAACATGCAAGCTCCTAAGCAAGGAAAGTAAAGTAAAAGAAGTATTGAAACGAAGGTATCGTAACTTTGTAAAAGTTTACTTGTTGAGTCTTCTCGTTCCTCCACCTAAAATTTTAGTATCTTGCAATAAACATTTATAATTTCTAGGTAAGTAAAAGCCTATAGATAGGTTAGTCACAGGCCTACAAAATCCTATGTCATAACTTGGTCGGTCGTATTTATTTATTGAAGAGATGCATTCTTTTAATGAGTATGATAGGGTTACTTATTTGTCCTACAACATTTCCAGAAGACTTGTGAAAAAGGTCTAGGGAATACATAGATATTTCACAACCCTTTTGAAATTTCTTGAGTTCAATTGAACTTATCATGCTCATTAAATGATCCATCTATTTCATACCCTTATGCTTAGTGAACTAATGTTTTAATTGTCCCAAAAGGTGGGATAAATATCACTTGATATTTTATTTATGAATTATGTAAGTTGGGTCTTTAGAGGAAATTTAATTTTAAGTTGGGTCTTTAGAGGAAATTTAATTTATGATTGAATTTAACCAATTTTGATGGACTTGTAGTGTTTCAAATGTGTTTGAAATTAATTATTTTTTTCTCTAAAGTTCATTAGTCGAATTTCAATTAAGCCTAGCTTACTAATAAGCCCTTAAGACTTTAATGAGTATATTTTGTGATTTTAGAAAAGTTAAGTTATATAATTATGATTATTATCAAATTAATGAATTATCATTTAAACATCAAGTAGGAGTATTTGATTAGTATATTATTGACATCTAAAGTCAAACCCCTAACCTTAATAATCATTTAATCTTAATTATCTCCTAAATTAATTTATTTAAAGAAATTACGAATTTAACTTTTAATTTTTCATAAATGAGATTGGTTTCTACCATTTATCCCTTTATGTTTCAATCATTCAAACATGTTTATTAAGATCATCTATTACTCATTTCTCACTTTAATTAAGCCTAAATATTGATTAAGGCTAAATTCTTTAAAATTTCATTTTTGCCCCTAAAGGCCTTATCACTTCATAATTCATTAAATTCAATTCAAATGACATCAAAATTTGTATTCTAATCATGGGTCAATTAAAGCATTAGAGGAGAAAATGTGATTTGTCTTAATTTTTTTTATTTATATAATTATTTTTCATGCAAAATAGTGATTTTTAAAGAAAATTTAATAACTGCCAAAACAAAGTTTCTGTCCTTAAAAAAATTATTGGAGGTTTACATAGACCAAAGGACCACTTGAACTAAATTTCATGATTTTTTAAATTTAAATTTAATTATTATATTTATTTTAATTTTTGAGTATTAATTAAATATAAAATATTATTTAGTTGGAAAATTGTGTTTTATATATTTCTTAAATCTCTCTAAGGTCAAAGAACCAATATGTCAAAATTTTATATTTTGTGAGTTATATTTTAATTATTAGAATTATTTTAGTGAGAAATTAAGGAAATTCAATTTTAGCCTTAAAAAATTATTTAACCCTTTAAAATTTAATATCTTTATTTAGAGAGTTAGGAAAATTAATCCAATTATCCCTAAGTGATTAGGAGGTAATTTGGAGCATTTCTGTCAATTTTATTAATGTTGTTTATTTTATTAATTTTGAATTATTTAAATAATAAAATAATGCTTAAAAATGGAAAATTTATTTTAATTACAATTTTTGTTTTACAAAATTCCCCTGGTCATAAGGAACTCGCAAAACCAATTTCATACTTTCTTTAACTTGTATTTTATTTATTATAGTTATTTTAATGACATAGATAATATTTAACTTAGAAAATCAAGTTAGATGATCAAAGAAATTTCAAATGATTTCCAAATTTTTATAGGAGTCCCTCTGACCTATACCATAATGGATAATGTTTTTTAGGCTATTTTCATTTATACTTAAACCAATTTATTTTCTTTAGGATTTATGGTTTAATTACAATAAGGGTTATACTTAATGAGTTAAACCAAGTTTATATTTTTCCTATGTTCCTCTGTTCACAATGAATCTACAAAATTTTCTTTAGATTTTCCTAATAAATATTTTAATCATTATAATTTTTATACTAAAACAGGCACCTATAACCTAAAAATAGAGATCTCTTTATAGAGATCTCCTTTGATATTGGAAAAATCAAGGAAGATCCCCCATGATAGAAAGAATAATATCCCTAAATTTCAAGTCATGGTGAAATATGCATGCACAGGAAGAATGAAAAGACGCCCGACTGTATTTAATTAATTATATATAAAATACACATCAATAAAACTTTAAATCAATTCTATATTATTCTCATATATTCACTAAGTAAGAGGGTAAATTTATTTTATTTTTTTTATTTTTCTACACTAAGTTATGAATTTTTAAAGTTGGTCTAATTTAAATAATTCAAATAAATCTTTTTTTATTTATCCGACTTCATCCTATGGCGGGTCCAACGGAACACGCACCCTCCACTAATTAGGCGTCGCCATCCGAGTCGGCCTCTACTTTATGCACCGCAGCTTCGTCCATTTGCATCAGAGTCGTCCAAACGTTACATGCGCTATCCAACGATGCTCCTCCTTCGTCCCCAACCGGTGTACAGAGAACCGCCCACCTTCTAACCTTAAGATCTCATGATAGACTCAACTAAATCACTTCGGCTTTGTTTCTAAAGACTCATCTGACCTAGAAGAACTTATATGTATGGCTAACTTAGCATGAAATTGACCCAATGTGCATTGAGAATCAAAATAAGCTCGGGAAGGAGGGAGAGTTCAATACCTCCGTCCCGCAGGGGAGGCATCAATCGGATGGTTGCAGCAGCTTCGATTGGTCCTAACGAACCTCCAAATGAATCCTTTTGCCCTGGTGAAATGTCTGGACCCAAGTTCGACCATACTCGATTTCAGGTGTTGATCAAAGTCTGGCATAGAGGCTCTCCTTGATAGGGCTTTGAGGGGGAAAATTTTTCAGTTCTGTGAAGGTGTGGGCACAGTTAATTTGATTTTGGTTCGATGTAGAATTGTAATAGAATGTATCCTAGTTACAGCTAGAATTTCACTAGGGAAATTAGCTCGGGGTCGTGGGAATAGGTGGCTGAAGACAGTGGGATCACACTTAGGAGGTCTCAGGGAATTTGTGGGAGCAATTTGACAGAGTTCCCTTAAGAAAATTTCAGCACCACCCATTGGCTGTGAGAGATGGCTTTTATAGTCATGGCCATTGGGCTAAGCTCTAGGGCCAATATAGGTGCATTTGGCCGCATAAGTGGAAGGCAAATCAGCCTTGTTGAGCATTTAGTGCTGGACAGCTCAGTGGGTGAGTTTGGATTCAAATTGGGGGAAATTGATGGTTCAATTTTGTTTAAGGGAATGTCATGAAGGGTTTTAGGTATTAATTTGGGGAATTGACTGGCTCATGGGGTTCAATTCGAGGAAATTGGGCCATATGATCAAAATTGGGGCTCATTGGTTTGTGTTGAAATTGAGTTCAAATGCTAGTCAAATTGGGCTTAGATTTGGTTTAGATTGTTGTGGATGATGAGTTTTGGTTTGGAATAGAAATTGGGCAAGATTGGGGTCACTTGGATGGACATAGGGGGTAATTTGGGCATTTTGGGCTATAAAAAAGAATTTGGGGCTTTTGGTCAAATTTGGTCAAGAAAAGTAGTTTAAATTGAAACTAGGAATATTTAGTGGGTTTTGGGAATTTTTGGAAATTTTTGAAATTTTTGAAATTTTTGGCTAGGAGAAGCATTTTGGTTACTTGGAGGGGTTTTGATGTTATTTTGGGCATTTTGGTAAATTTGAGGTGTTTTGGGTATTTTTAGTGGTGAGGAAAGTTTTGGAATGATTTTTGAAGGATTTTGGTAATTTTGGTAGATTTTTTAGAATTTTGGGCAAAATTAGGGTTTTTGGGGCAACTTAGTAATTTGGTAGAATCTTTATGGGTAAGGGGTCAAAGTTGAGATTTTTAGTAAAAATTGAGGTTGAATGAGATTGATAACTCAATTGAGCCATGGAACAAGGGAAGTCCCCATTTGGACCCTCCATGTACTGGTACTAACCAAACCCTAGCCTGGGGTTAAGAGCTTAGGGAAACCACCCACACGAGTTTCCAAAGAGTAAGGGATCAAACCTAAGGGAAATTGGTATAATTGGTTTAAGATTGTAAGGTAGTGTGTGAGAGTGCAATGTGTAAGTATGTGTGTGAGCCTCCTCCGGACCTCCAAGGGTAAGTCCTAAGGCTTGACCATCCTATAGGGAACTCCATTTGGGCTTTCTAATGCTTGGTCTCATCCTCCTAAGCCTTAAAGGTTAGACTTTAAGCATTTGAAAAACTCCAAGTGAAGCAATGAAGTGTCTTGATTTTCTATGGGATAAAGGTTCCATTGCTATTCTTTTAAGATAGTCACTTAGAAAGTCCTTTGGTTAGACCCTAGACTATTCTAAAGAGAGACTAGACCTCAACAAAAGTGAGATAATGGATATTAATGATTTTGCTTATGTTAATTTATGATGTTGATGCTCTTAAGGTTGATTTAACATGATAGAGTCTTGGCAACCACTAGTGTTAAGTCACATGTATGAATTATCATTTATGTCTATGTGTCTGTGTGTCTATTGAAGAAGTCTGTTTTACAAGATAGTCAGGTTTTATAATTTTGCTTTTGAATGGAATCTTAATTACAACCAATGTAGGAACTACTATATTATAATAAGTATGGATGAGCTGCACAAACCCTATGACACTCTACAATTTTTTTTGGGCTAACTTGTCTAATAAATTAAGTTAATCAAAGATGAAAGAAAAGAATGACATCATTGGATGTGACCCTTTCATTCTAGGCCAGAGTTGTATAAGAGTAATGCTCAACTACCTATTATACTTTTTTTCGAATGTTATATAGAAATCTAGCTATAGTGATCTATTTTATTAAAATTTATGATTGATTTTTTTATGTGTTTTACTTTGGGAGCACACTTATAATTATTTTTTTCTTAGATTATTTCTATGAATTTTTTTAGATTGCTCAAAGCCTGACCTATTTTACTTAATAGGAACCTTGGAGAATTTGTAATTTTCTTTCTCAATTTTAATAAGTATATTTACAAATTAATAGCTTAAAATTTTAAATATATTGTCTTAGGAATTTATCAATAATAATTAATTAGAACCCGTCTTGAACAAATTGAACCATCAATATATATTTCTTGAATCCCTCTTTTTTGTTATTCATTCATTGCATTTAAGATGACATCTGACCTGTAAGAATAGCCACTATTTCTAGACAGTCTACTTAGGCTTTGATTGGCATTTTTAATCTAAAAGTTAAGCATACATGTGTTAGAGACATACCTAGTTTATCTAGAAACTAAATAATCAAATAAAAAATTATAAGTTGAAGTATTTGTTAAAAAACAATGCACACCAGCCATACTTATACCAATTAACCTTCATGGTTGAGTCATAAGTCTCACTAGTTTCCTT